>JAOPSE010000002.1:57544439-57628411 GCA_029449295.1 Zea luxurians
TGCGCCTAGTAGAGAGTGCAATGGTCCTACTACTGTTTTCTATACTTGCAATGCTTCCTTTGTACTTTCATGTAAGAATGCAAAAGTAGTTGCTAGGAAGTTGGGATCCAAATGCAAGGGAGACAAAACTTCCATATGGGTTCCAAAAACTATTGTGACTAACCTTGTAGGACCCAACAAGAGTTGGGTACCTAAAACCCAAGCTTAAATTCCTTGCAGGTTTATGCATCCGGGGGCTCAATGTAACGCCCCGAATTTTAGAGTTGATTTTTTTCTTTCTCCAGCACTCACCAAATTCGGGTGTTACCTTTCCTTTTTTTTTTCTCGCTATGCCTTGTCTTTTTCAAAGTTCTAGCGAGAATTAGCTCGACATCTTGTGTAAGAAAACTCTAGGATTTAAATCTTTTTGTTGCATCATACCGATCATGCATTTTTGTGTGTCTTTGCTTGGCTTTGCGAAACATGCATTCAATAGGAAGCTAGAGTTAAAAATATGAAAAATAGGAAAATGGGAAAAATAAGAAAAGAAGCCCCTGGTGCGCGGCCCAGCCTGGCGTGGCCCGGCCGCGGCCTTCTCCCCCCTCTCGCGGCCCACCTGGCCAGCGCCCCGCATGGCCCACCTAGCCGCCCCCTTCCTCTCTCTCCCCCTCTCGTCTTGGGCTGTCTTGGGCAGCCGCGGCCACCTGGCGCGCCCCCTACCCCGCGGCCTAGCCGCCCCCGCGCCCCCACGCGCGCGGCGCGCAGCGCGCGGACGGTTACCATCTCCCTCCTCTTCCCCGCCCCCTCTTCTTCCTTGGTCCCAGCCCCTGCTTGCCGCGGCCATGGCTCAGCCGGCCATGGCGCGCGCGCGCCCCCTACCTCGGCGCGGCCCCGGCGCGTCTGCCTCGAGGCAGCCCGGCGCGCCCGCCTCGGCGCGGCCTGGCGCCCGCCCCGGCTCAGCCCCTCCCTACGTGGTGCACGGCCGCACGGTGGCCCTTTGCCCCGGTGTGGCGCGGCCCCGTCCCCTCCCCTTGTGCCCTCCCCGAGCTCCCTTGCAGCTCGCCTCGGCGCGGCTTCCCCTCGCGCGCTCGCTACGCGACCATGGCATGCCAGGCCCGGCGCGGCCATGGTGCCCCCGGCTCGGCACAGTCGTGGTGCCCCCAGTGCGGCCCTAGCATTCCCAGCTCGGCCCCTCCCTACGCGGCGCGCACTCACCCTCCCCCGTCGTGGCGTGCGCAGCCCGGTGCAGCCGCCCCCGGTCCCAGCCCCTCCCGGCGTGGCGGTCCCCCTGCGCAGCCGTGGCCCCCTGCCCCACCTAGCTCGCGGCCGTGGCGTGGTGGTGCTGCTCGGCACGGCCCCGCGCAGTGTGGCCCCCGCGCAGCGAGGCCCCGACACGGTGCAGCCTCGTCTCGCGCGGCCATGGTGCCCCTGCGTGGCGCGGCCCCCTGCCCGCGACTAGACCCCGGCGCGACGCGTAGTGCCCCGTCGTGCATGCGACGTGCCCGTCTACCCCTAGACAAGCCCGTCTACCCCCATGTATTTTATGCGCGTTGAGCGTGTTGTTTTATTTATGTAGTTGAACTCCACTTAGAATTGATCACGTTAATTATCTCACGTAGTTAAATGACAACTTAATCAATGTCGGCCAATTGGAAAAATTGTTAACTCTATTAGTGCATGTGATTAATACCTATCTGTATGACTAGGTAGGATTAAATGTTATAATGATTATTCGTGAAAACCCGCATGTAGTATTTCTCGGCTCTAACTTAGCCGTTGCGAATTCCTTCTTCTCTTTCTCGTAATTACGGATGCAAATCATATGTCATGCATGTTCATTCGATCTGCTCTCTTGTATGATGTACTGTTTATTTCCTAATTCAAGGATATGGATATATGTTTGCATTCGCATAGATAACGGTCTGGTTACGGAGTCCGAAGAGCTCGTAGGAGAAGACCCTGAGCAGCAGCTGGTCGGTGGAGGCAAGTGTCCCTTGACCTATCTATGTCCTACACATTCTATAATTCACTTTCCGCATTTACACAATTTATACCTAAGGATTGACTAGCTTTTGTCTATCTTGTCCTTGTTTACCTATTGTGGTTGGGTTATCTTGGTTTAGCTTCATGCTAGTGCTTCACATTAATCAATGAACATGATGAGATTATCTATGATATGATGTTTTTCCCTTTTATTATGATGATATACTTGTGGCATTTAAGGGGACTCGAGCGGTTTCTCGAGTGCCTCTCCGTAAGGACCTGTTCATTGGATGACCGCCCGGGGAAACAGTGCAACCATGAGGGTGGAATGGGACGCCCTTAGCTTAATAATTAGAGGAACCGGGGTGTAGTTCGCTTCACCGTCGTGCCGTTAATTGAGCTCAGTGTATGCGCTCTCTCTGCCAAGGTTGGTTTGCCCCTTGGGGAGGAGTGTGGTACATTTAAGAAACCTAACGGGTGGCTACAGCCTTGGGGAATCTTTGTAAAGCTAAGTAGTGATACCCTGCTAGGCCACCTAGGTAGTGGTCAATGGGGAGTAGCTCTCTCCAGGCAGAAAGGGAATCACAGCTTGTAGGTAAAGTGTGCAACCTCTGCAGAGTGTTATGAAACTGATATATCAGCCGTGCTCGCGGTTATGAGCGGCCAAGGGAGCTCCATTGATTAGAGATACTTGATCAGAGACGTTTGGATTACAGGTGGTGATGAGGATGATGGTTTTGGTTATGACTATGGTAATGGTAAGTGGTATTCTTTTCGTTTGGAAAGGGTACTTTGGGTTAATAACTTGGTTAATGCTAAAACTTGGCTTTCTACTAGTAATAATAACCTGACCAACTAAAAGCAATAGCTTGACTTAACCCCACATAAAGCTAGTCCACTACAGCCAAACAGGACATTTGCTGAGTATGTTGATGTGTACTCACCCTTGCTTTACACACCAAACCCCCCCTAGGTTGCCGTGTTGCAACCACTGCTCAGGTGAAGATGAAGTCGTGGAGGAGGACTTCCAGGAGTTCCAAGAGTATGATGAGTTATAGGCGTGGGTTAGTGGCAAACCCCTAGTCGGCTGCCTGTGTAGGTCGTGTGTATCTACGTTTCTTTTTCGCACTTTGATAATTGTTAAAGACTATGTGGATGTCCCGGACATCATGATGTAATCGACTATTATACCTTCTTTTATGTTATTATTTGAGCACTGTGGGATGATGTCCAGTTATGTAATTGCTGTGTACGTGAATTGCTGATCCTGGCACGTACATGGTTTGCATTCGGTTTGCCTTCTAAAACCGGGTGTGACATAGGTGGTATCAAAGCCATGCTGACTGTAGGACCGCTAACCTAGAGTAGAATGGTCGTTCTAAGGATTATAGACCCCTATTATCACCTTGACTTTGGTATCCCTTCAAAAGTTGGTCATATCGACCAAACCTATGTTCTACTATATAATATACCTTGCTAAAAATTTGTTTTATTCTAACTCCTAATTTTTTATATGGTTTATTTGCTGGTCATATTAGCTCTATTCTCACTCTTATGCTTACAGTGTCTTTTGTAGATGGCTCGTCTTAGACACACCACACGGAAGTCCGTCATCCCCTTCTTGCCTTCCCGTCTCGCCGAGCGTCCGCTTTGTCGTCCTGTGATTGGTCAGTCTAGCCATTTGGAGATGCTGCACCACCACCTACACGAGGAGCAGGAGCGTCAGCGACAGGAGTTGGAGCAGCAGGGCTCTTCTTTCTCGCTTCAGCAGGAGATAGAGTCTATGAGGAGCTGCTCCCCTGTGCTCTTGCTGGAGACGCCCCCTGCACCACCATTGAGCGCCCCAGCCGCTGGAGTAGCTGTCGGAGAAGACCCCACGACGAGGTGGCGATAGCAGCTCGAGCTTCAGCACCCACCTTTCAGCCGAGCAAGAGCCAGAGGGATGGGTTGCTCGACCCATCACTCGTGACGCTGCTCGCGGGTGTCACTTCCATGACGCGCTCGACACCTTGCTGCGCCAGGCACTCGACCGGCATACTTGGTCCATCGAGTATCGCTGTGTTGTCTTCCAGCACAGTCGCAGGGTTTACCCGGACCGCTAGGAGGCGACTTGCTTGGTGCGCCGTTGTCACACCTGGTTCCAGGGGGTAGAACCGAGCGCATACCATATGTGTGCCAGGATCCATTTCCACACATATGTTGACGTCACAAGTGTAATATATCAAAAGACAATGCAATAAAGGCGTAAAGAGAGAGTATAATACTTTATTACATCATCTGCATCATTGTATCTTGAACAAGTATCACATCAAAGTAAAGCAGAAATAAATAACAGGGGCAATCTCCCATAGGAAGATGACCGGCGCATCATTAGACTTAAAATTCCTCATCGTCAAAGTCTCCATCAAAGTCTCCAGCATCACCCTCTGATCAAAATATTAGCAAGGGTGAGCTCACTTATGGTCGGGGCTCAGCAAGTGGGGGAAAAATTAATGCAGGTATAACAAGGGGAGGCTAAGGTTGAGCAGTAAGCATTTTAGTTGGTCAACATTTTATTAACAACACCTGTCTTACTAATAAGTGTGAATCCCAAATGTCCCATTTAAACAAAGGAGTATGAATATAACAAAAACACTTAAGTGAAACCACTTAAGCAAATTATTGGCAGATCATCGGATCTCAATTTAATTCCATCTTCAAGTTCAATTATCATGTGAGGAGTCTAGGTCGCTCATAACCAGGAGCACGGCTGATATATCAGTTTTACACTCTGCAGAGGTGGTACAACTTTACCCACAAGCCATGTATCCCATCTAGCCCGGGTTGATCGGACCCTTAAACACTGCCAAGGTGAATGGCTAGGGATCCATTATGAGGCTTTCACAAAATACACTTAATACTAAGCAACCCGCTAAGGTTTCTAAGACGATGGTGGTGGCCCCCTGGGTGAGGTACCTTAGCCAAGAATACGTCCCCATGTTAACGTGGGCTGCCAGCACCTACCGCTCCCCCTCTTGCCCATATTTTAGGTAAGGTTGCTAGGCAATAAGCATATAAAGCTAATTACCAAAGCCAGAGCCATGATAGCACTCGTGGTTGCACTGTTATCCTGGGTGGTCACTCCATGTTCCAATTAATAAGAAGTAATATTGTTTTAACCATCGGGTTAATGTCATAATTGCCAATTTGGAACATTAATACCAATTCATGAGTGACATTAAGATCATTAAGTTGGGCGGTAGCATAAATTTGCAAAGCTTAACAATTTCCCAGGTTAAACAAGGAATACAGTTGGTAAATCTAGGAAATCCTTAATTAGGTAAAACCCATCAAATTATGCAGTATATCAAAAGTAAACATTATTATATGCAATGAGTGGGTACAAAAAGAATATACAGAGGGAGAATCCACTTGCCTTGCTCAAATACGTCTTGCGGATCATCTTCGAACGAATTTGGTTCGTCTACCACACCGTCAGCTTCTAATAACGTTACACGTCGCCATACAAAAAGAAAGCATACACCAATAAATAAACATGCACCATTACATAAACATAACACCATTACACAAATAAACACACATCGCACTTATCGCACCTTAAATACGTCCTAAACACGTAATACTTATTAATTCAATTATAGCTAGTATTGTGAGTCCTAATGATGAATTTATGAGTGGGTGCAATAAATACAGTTTAACTAGTATTAATATATTTTAACATCATCAATGAAATTAAATGATAATTATCGTCTTAATACTAATAAATAATTTAATACCTTTAATCCTTTTTTATTTCTAACTCAAATTATTGAGTATAGCCAAAAATGAATTTAACATTCTAAAAATCACCATAAATACTAATTGAACTTTTTATAACACAAGTGAGGTTATTTTGACATAAACTAGTATTTTGCTTACTCTAAAAATTTAAGTGCTAAATTTGCAAACATGTTTATTTGACTAGCAAAAAATCTAATTTCCATCCTACTAATTGATATTTTCTCCTTTCTACATAAAAAATGTTAATTAGACAATCGCATATCTCTACCAAAATTCTATAACGCACATACACATAAATTATGAATCACACGTGTTTATATTACAACAAACAAAATATACAACTCAAGAATCAATCAAAAGTATTTTTATAAATACACAAAATAATTTGGGTCGTCTTCAACCTTGGGTTCGTGCGTGCGATAGAGAGAGTTCGACGGGGTTTCGACCGGGTGAAGAGTAGGGCTTGACTACGGACGACGGATGGCAATTGTGTGGCTCCGGCGACGAACTGGCGGGCTCCGGTGAACTCCGGCGACGAACGGCAACTCCAGCGATGAACGGCACTAGCGATGAGCGAGGAGAGCTAGAGAGAGGCGAGCTCGGGTAGGAAGGAGAAGGGTAGAAAGCTCTGCTGCTTTTATAGAGAGCAGGAGGGAGAGAAAGAGTCTGCCAGGGAGTTCATGAGGGCGTCGTCGGTCTTCAAGTACCGTCAATGCGTCGGTTACCCAAGGGAGGAATAATGGGAGGAGGAAGAAACGGATGTTGTGAAGTTCCATTATCGCGAACAAGAAACGGATGCGCGGGGTGTCGCTCGGGCGTGTGGCGCTGCTCGGCATGAGGCTCGGGCTGGATGGCGCGCGGGCATCGCGGTCGGTCGGGCTCGGTCGTGGCTCACGCGCGGGTGTCGCGTCTGGTGCGCGGTCGGTCCGCCTAGGCGCCGGGGGTTGAGGCGCGTCGTGGCCAGGCGCTCGGCCACTGCTCGGTCGAAGTGCGCGGCATGCAGGGCAGGGCGCGGCCTAGCGCTCGGTCGGTTGCGCGCGGTCACTCGGGGCGGCGAGGACGCGCAGGGCTGCGCGGCGCGGCTGCCTGGCGCCTAGCGCAAGAGAGAGCGAGGGGAGAGAAGAGAGAGATTAGGGAAGGGAGAGAGAGGAGTGTTCAGCAGGGAGCGGCGATGGCTGGAGAAAGCCAGGGAGCGCGCACGTCGGCTAGGGTTTGGTTGGTTGGGCCCTCAGTTGGGCCGGTTTGAGTGTTTAGTTTTTTTTTCTTTTTTTCTCTTTTTTCTAATTCCGAAATGTATTTTTAAGAGCTCGAAAATTCCTAAAAATTCATCAAAACTATTTATAAATAAAATACTTGTTTTTAGACTAATAACTATTATATTATTTAATTATTATATTAATTACTAGGTTTTTCTTTAAAAAGAATTGATAAAAAACATTCGATAATCAATCAAGCGCATACAAAGAAAATTGATTCAAAATGCAAATAAATAATTAAACACTTAAAAAAATTATTACCCTAATTAATATAATACTATATTCATTATTTTTAATTGATGGCTTTTATGGTGTTACAGCCGTCCGGAGAACAGTCTCCGAGGTGCGGAGATCTGCTCAGAGCACTACTCTATCTCTGGAGCCGAACTCAGCTAAGGCGGCTATGCAAGATGTCGCATGGCGTGCGCTTTCGCACTACTGCTCAGTGTTCGGTGGGGTGGCCGATGGTCTTAACCTGAAGTATCACCCCTATCGTCCATCTGGCAGCACAGGAGGCGTGGTTGTCTCACCTGTTGGTGAGGACAATCCTAGGTTGAGCAGCACAGTCAACCTAGCTGTCGTGCTAAACACGGAGCTGGACCATGCATTAGACGAGCTGAGTAGGGCTCGTGTTGAGATCGCCCAGCTACAAGCTAAAGGCGCAGAGCATCGTCACCTGGAGGATGGCTCCCTCGCTCCCCGTCGGGACTCAACACCCGTACCGCTCACCTCGGCATGGACACCAGGCATATGGCAACCCCGACTGCAGGACCAGGATAAATTTAGAACCATAGATCGTCAGTGTTGGGTCCTATAATGAAGGTTTAAAATAGAAGTCTTAGTCTTAGTCTCAGTCTTACTTTTAGTTAGTCTTAGTTAGACAAGGTAGTTTACTTATCCTGTGCTTTTATGTTTGTCATGGTGAACTATGATGGATTTGGATCTTGTAATGACTGTCACCAAGGTGTGGGTACCCCCTACACCTTGGTTTACCTGTTAAAATGTTAATGAAGGTTAGTTATCTAGTTGGGAAGCCCTTTTTCTATTCACTTTCCTCTTTATCGGAGAAGCTGTGCTTACCTGCGTTGGAAATCAGTGAAGATGTTCATCTGTTCAGTATTGTGGAAGGATTCTATACTCTTTTCTTATGCTGCAAGGTTTGCAAGATTAGTTTTGATATGTTGATTGCATTCTGCAGATGTCAGAAAACAGGCGCAGAGGAGGAAGGCGTGCTCAGCAGGAGTAGGTAGCACCGCAGGATGAGGTACCCCCAGCAATAGCAGCTGCCACCACCGTCCCCCGATGACCATCGAGCAGATGTTCCTAATGCAGACTCACAGGCAGTCCAAGCCATTGGTCAGACCCTAGCCGCCATGCAACAAGTGCTGCAGCAGCAGCAACATCAGCCCCCACCTCAGCCTTAGATGCCACAGATGCCCAGAGACAAGCGCGCTGAATTCATGAGAGGTCATCCCCCAGTGTTCCGCTTACTCCTCTAACCCTATGGATGCTAAAGATTGGCTGCGCACCGTGGAGCGAGAGTTGCACACCGCTCAGTGTGATGACAGGGAGAATGTTCTGTATGGTCCCCGTTTATTGAGAGGAGGAGCTCAGTCTTGGTGGGAGTCCTATCTCGCCACCCATGCCAACCTCGACACCATCACCTAGGAAGAATTCAGAGATAACTTCCATCAGTATCATGTTCCAGCAGGTCTGATGTCAGTAAAGAAGGAGGAGTTCCTGGCACTCAAGCAAGGATCAATGTCAGTCAGTGAGTACCGAGACAGGTTACTGTAGCTGTCCTGCTATGCTCCTGAAGATGTCAACACAGATGCCAAGAGGACAGTATCGTTCTTGAGAGGCTTGGCTGACCCTATGCATTATCAGCTGATAAACCACACCTTCCCACATTTCAGCACCTGATCGACAAAGTGATCATGATGGAGAGGAAGCGCAAAGAGATGGAGGATCGCAAGCGCAAGATCAGTGGACCCCAGCCTGGGAGCAGCAATTGCCCTCGCTTCTCGGGCAACCCACCTCAGTAGTTCAGACAGAACCAGCGCTCGTTCTCAGCAGCAGCAGTTTCAGAAGCAGTACCCTCAGTACTAGCAGAATCGCCAAAACAACCAGTCAGGAGGGAGTCAGTTCCAGATGCAGAATCAGCAGGCACCTCGTCTTCCTGCCCCAGCAACCCAACAGAACAATCAAGCAGCCCCAGTTCAAGGTGGAGGCAGAGCATGTTTCCACTGTGGAGAGCAAGGCCATTGGGTAATGCATTGTCCGAAGAAGGCAGCCTAGCAGCAGTCAGGCCCTAGTGCCCCAACAAAGCAGAATGTGTCTCAGCCTGGAGCAGGCAACCGCTCCCAGCCACGCTACAACCATGGGAGGACTGAACCACTTAGAGGCTGAAGCAGTTCGGGAAACCCCGGCATGATAGTAGGTACGTTTCCCGTCAACTCCCATATTGCAGAAGTGTTATTTGATAGTGGAGCAACACATTCATTTATTACTGCATCTTAGGTAGAAGCACATAATCTTCCAATAACTACCATTTCAACACCCATTCAAATTGATTCAGCCGGTGGTAGAATTCGAGCTGATAGTGTTAGCTTGAATGTAAGTGTGGAAATATGGGGGATAGCGTTTCCCACTAACCTCATAGTAATGAGTACCCAGGGAATAGATGTTATCCTAGGGATAAACTAGCTAGGACAAGTACCGGGCAGTTATCAGCTGTGATAAGAGGACAATTAAGTTAGTGTCCCCATTAAGAGAGGAAGTGGTGACCGAGTTAGTCTCGCCCGAGCCAAGGAAAGGGAGTTGTTATCAGATGGCTATTGATAGCAGTGAAGCAGATCCACTCAAGATTATCAAAGTGGTGCTAGAATTTTCGGACGTGTTCCCGAAGGACTTACCAGGTATGCCAACTAAGCGGAAAGTTGAGTTTGCCATAGAGCTTCTTCCTAGAACTACCCCATCTTTAAGAGAGCTTACAGAGTATCTGGACCAGAGTTAGTTGAACTCAAGAAGCAGATCGATGAGCTGTCAGAGAAAGGTTACATCAGACCAAGCACCTCGCCTTGGGCCACCCCTGTCCTATTCGTGGAGAAGAAGAATGGCACTAGAAGGATGTGCATCGATTATCGAGCTCTGAATGAAGTCACAATCAAGAACAAGTACCCCTTACCCAGAATAGAAGATATGTTTGACCAGTTGAGGGGAGCTAGTGTGTTTTCAAAGATAGATCTGAGGTCGGGTTATCTCCAGCTCAGGATTCGACCTTTAGACATTCCGAAGACGGCATTCATTACCAAATATGGGTTGTACGAGTTTCACTGTTATGTCTTTTGGCCTAACAAATGCACCAGCCTTCTTCATGAATTTGATGAACAGGGTATTCATCGATTATCTCGACAAATTTGTGTGCGGTATTCATTGATGACATTCTTATATATTCTCAAAGTGAGGAGGAGCATGCAGATCATTTGAGAATGGTATTGCAGAGATTGCGAGAGCACCAACTGTATGCAAAGTTGAGCAAGAGCGAGTTCTGGATTGATGAAGTCCTGTTCTTGGGTCACATAATAAACAAAGAAGGATTGGCTGTGGATCCAAAGAAAGTGGCAGACATTCTGAACTAGAAAGCGCCAACAGATGCTCGAGGAATCAAGAGCTTCATTGGAATGGCCAGATATTATCAGCGATTCATTGAAGGGTTTTCGAAGATCGTGAAACCGATGACAGGCTTTGCTAGGCAACAAAGTTGAGTTTAAGTGGACCCAGAAATGTTAAGAAGCCTTGAAGCGTTGAAAGAGAAGTTGACTACAGTGCATGTCATAGTCTTGCCTGATGTACACAAGCCCTTCTTGGTGTATTGCGACGCTTGTTACATTGGCTTGGGATGCATATTGATGCAAGAGGGAAGAGTTGTGGCTTACTCGTCCCCAACAGTTGAAGGTTCATGAGAAGAATACCTAATCCATGACTTAGAGTTGGCAGCAGTGGTTCATGCACTGAAGACATGGAGGCACTATCTATATGGGCAGAAATGTGATGTCTACATAGACCACAAAAGTCTAAAGTACATATTCACTCAGTTAGAGTTGAATATGAGGCAAAGAAGATGGTTAGAGTTTTGATCTAAGACTATGAGTTGGAGATTCATTACCATCCAGGCAAAGCGAACGTAGTAGCAGATGCTTTGAGCAGGAAAAGTCAAGTCAACATGATGGTCACTCATCCGATGCCTTATGAGTTGGCCAAAGAGTTTGATAGGTTGAGCCTCAGATTTTTGAACATATGTGAGGAGTGACAGTTGAGTTAGAGCCCACCCTAAAGCGGGAAATCAAAGAAGCATAGAAGAATGATGAGAAGATCAGTGAAATCCGGCAACTAATTCTAGAAGAAAGAGGCAAAGATTTTCAGGAGGATGCAAAAGGTGTGATATAGTTCAAGACCGCTTGTGTGTTCCCAATGTCCAGTCTATTCAGGAATTGGTCCTCAAGGAAGCCCATGAAACAGCTTATTCCATACACCCTGGGAGTGAGAAGATGTATCAAGATCTGAAGAAGAAGTTCTGGTGGTACGGAATGAAGAGGGAAATCGCAGAGCACGTGGCTATGTGTGATAGTTGTCGACATATCAAGCAGAACATCAGAGACCAGCTAGGTTGTTGCAGCCGTTGCGAATTCCTCAGTGGAAATGGGATGAAATCAGGATGGACTTCATAGTCAGATTGCCTCGCACTCGAGCCGGCTACGATTCCATTTGGGTAGTGGTGGACCGCTTAACCAAGTCAGCCCACTTCATACCCGTCAAGACCAACTACAGCAGTGCAGTATTGGCAGAGTTGTACATGTCCCGGATCGTTGTCTTCATAGTGTGCTAAAGAAGATAGTGTCAGACAGAGGAACGCAGTTCACCTCTCATTTCTGGCAGCAATTGCATGAAGCCTTGGGTACACATTTGAATTTCAGTTCAGCTTATCATCCACAGACAGATGGTCAGACCGAAAGAACCAATCAAATCCTCGAAGACATGTTGAGAGCTTGTGCGTTGCAAGATCAGTCCGGATAGGACAAGAGATTACCTTATGTAGAATTCTCCTATAACAACAGTTACCAGGCCAGCTTGAAGATGTCACAACTTCAGACGCTTTATGGAAGGAGTTGTAGAACTCCGTTGCAATGGGATCAGCCTGGAGAAAAGCAAGTGTTTGGGCCAGACATTTTGCTTGAAGCTGAAGGGAACATCAAGATGGTTCGAGGAGAACCTGAAGATAGCACAATCAAGGCAGCGAAGTTATGCAAACACAAGAAGGAGAGAGCTGAGTTTTGAAGTCAGAGATTTTGTCTACCTGAAGGTATCGCCTATCAAAGGAGTCAGAAGATTTGGAGTCAAAGGCAAACTAGCACCACGCTACATTGGTCCGTATCAGATTCTCGCAAGGCGTGGAGAAGTGGCCTATCAGCTCAGCCTACCAGAAAATTTATCTATCGTGCATGATGTCTTCCATGTGTCTCAATTAAAGAAATGTCTGCGTGTGCTAGAAGAGCAGTTGCCAGTGGAGGGTCTTGAAGTCCAAGAAGACTTGACCTATATTGAGAAGCCAACGCAAATTATTGAGACTGCAGACAGAGTCACCCGAAGGAAGACTATCAGAATGTGCAAAATCAGATGGGGTCATCACTTCGAAGAAGAAGCAACTTAGGAACGTGAGGATGATCTGATGGCTAAATATCCCGAACTCTTTGCTAGCCAACCTTGAATCTCGAGGGCGAGATTCTTTTAAGGGGGATAGGTTTGTAACGCCCTAAATTTTAGAGTTGATTCTTTCTTTCTTTCTCCAGCACTCACCAAATTCGGGCGTTACCTTTCCTTTTTCTTTTTCTTCTCGCTATGCCTTGTTCTTTTTCAAAGTTCTAGCGAGAATTAGCTCGACATCTTGTGTAGAAAACCCTAGGATTTAAATCTTTTGGTATTGCATCATGTCGATCATGCATTTTTGTGTGTGTTTGTTTGGCTTTTGTGGAACATGCATTCAATAGGAAGCTAGAGTTAAAAATAGGAAAAATAGAAAAATGGGAAAAAATAAGAAAAGAAGCCCCTGGCGCGCGGCCCAGACTGGCGCGGCCCAGCCGCAGCCTTCTCCCCCCTCTCGTGGCCCACCTGGCCAGCGCCTCACGCGGCCCACCTAGCCGCCCCCTTCCTCTCTCCCCCCCTCTCGTCTTGGGCCGTTTTGCGCAGCCGTGGCCCACCTGGCGTGCCCCCTCCCCCATGGCCCAGCCGCCCCCTCGCCCCCCACGCGCGCAGCGCGTGGACGGTTACCGCCGCCGCCTCCCCTAGTGGGGCCCTGTAGCGTCCTAATCCTCTGGGACTCAAATGTGATACAATTACTAGTCCCAGGAGGCTAGTAAACACATTTATACAACAGATGATTCTAGATCTGCTTAAACGAGACAAACCTATAAAGGTGGCGATCAACTCTAAGAGTTGGTCCACAACTCGGGACATATCATCAGAGTGAGGCTGAAGCAGCCCGATATCCGTAGCGAAGCAAATCAGCAGTCCAACAGCCACAGGCAAGGTTAAGAACAGGCGTAACTCTTACCCGATTAGTGATCACCTTCTCTGAAAAACAACAAATAAGCAAGGGTGAGTACAAACGTACTCAGCAGCCCACCTTCACCCGTAGAATGGGGAAATCAGATATAATGCATGGAAATATGTGGAGCTCAAGATATTTTGCAGAAATAGCAGTATTTGATGCAGGGTTATTTTGAAAAACATTTGTATTTCGCAAAGCCGCATCCTCTCCCAAAGGAGCAGGAAGTTTTTCAATATAGAACAAAATCCCCTGGACTAAACCATCCAGGTATCTGCAGCAGTTTCCCACTGGTTTCATTTTCAAAATAGCTACTGGACTTCCTGTCCACCATAGCTCACGGCTCAACCGCCGGACCTTTTAAAAACCACTTTTCTCAAAAGGACCCTTTTGGAAATAAAACACTAATTGTCATACGACACCAGACTCGTCCATTCCTATGGACACAGACTATTCGAATAGGTTTAAACTCTGCGCAGAGGGGTACACTTTACCCACTAGTCCGGTTCTGCGATCTCCTGGTCAATGAGACCCGAATCCGAATCTCTTCTTTCCTAGCACCTCCTTACCTTAATGGTTATAGCGGAAGGAGTCAGGCCACCAGCCATGTCCAAACCGGACAAAACATTCCCCCTCCTTATCCTCCCGGTGCTCCCCAGCCATCATAACCCTGGGGTTCGGACCGTACAAGTTCAGATTGAGTGACCGCCCATACAGTCTCGAGTGGTTGTACTTGTCATGAGTATAGGTAGTGAAGGATGACAAACCGGTCCTTATATGAGAGGACAATCCTTATGCTCACACCTAACCCGGCTGAGCCATCACCTTAGGCCCTCCCCTAAACCAGGGAGTCCCTGATCATCCCACTCACAAGGTGATGAGGGGAATACCCTTCATCATACTCATTTTGAAAAGCCTTTTCTTTTGAAAACTCACACCTTTTCAAATATCATTTGTAACAAATATATCAAGGTAGCTAGGTGTATTTATAGCTATGCGTGTAGCCGGCAGAGCGGAGTAACTGAGTGGGTGGGGTGTTTCCTTGGCTGAGGGTGTTAAGTTTGTGGAGAGGGAGAGGGTAGTTGGGTGTATTTATAGCTAGGTGTATGTGGTGTTGCCATAGTGGAGTTCACTGTTGGTGAGAATTGTGACGAATGAATCGTCTGACTTAGTATGAACAGGAGAGTTATAGGCAGAATATGGGACAAGAGTATTTTGGGAGTTTTTTGGGATATGAACCATGCTTAAGGGATGACATGGTTGGATAGTGTAACACCCCGTGCTTTAAGGGTCAAAGCCGGGTGCATCTCATACATGCGCCAAAGAAGACAACATATATAATAACAGAGTGTATAGAGATAAATGCCACAATAATCAGAGTATTTATTACATAGCGGAAGTCTTACAAAATAAAAGATAAATATAGCAGGATCTAGAATCCATCCTTGGCGCCAGAAAGTCAACTGGAGACACCACCTAGATCGAATCGAACTTCTCGATGTGTGGCTCCACTTGAACCATGTGCTCTTCTCCTATGGGGGGGTGTGAGACAGCAAGGGTGAGCTCACACATGTTCATCGCTCAACAAGTTGTGGGAATAATGTGGCATGAACTCACCAAGGTGGGAGTTCATGTGATGTGTAAAGCTGATCAACAATAGGGGTTTAAAGCTGAGCATTGCTTTTAAAGTTTGTCAAAGTTTTATTAGCAATTACTAAATGTAAGTAAATATCAAACCATAATAAATAATAAAACAAAATAAATAATCCATGCAAATGCAAATGAAACATTGAGTTTAAGTTCCATAGTTTACTCATGTGAGGGTCCGAGCCGCTCATGACCGTGAGCACGGCTAGTATACCAGTTTTACAACTCTGCAGAGGTTGCGCATCTTTACCCACAAGCCGTGTTACCCATCTGCCAAGGGGTCATGAATCCCATAAACCTCTACCAAGGAAGCGAGGCAGGGTAACACTACGAGGCCTTACAAAGTTCCACTAGCTTCAGAAAACCCGCTACAGTTTATAGGAAGCTCCAGTGCAGGAATCCCTCACCTGACCGCCATCGCAGCAAAATCAACCCAAGGACCTCCCTACACTGACCACTCCCTTACTGCCCTTGCCTCTTTCGGGTAAGGTAGTTATCCACTAGCTTTCCTAATTAATCAGTCAAGGGCGTCCCATTAAACCCTTGTGGTAGCACCGTTTCCCGGGTGGTCGCTCCATGTTCCAATTAACATAATGATCTTATCATGAACATAAATAACATAACATATAATTGGAACATGGATATAATAAAAATATTAATCCCAAACCATATAGAGCAATAGCATAACTACCCAAGTGATTTAGTGATAAACAAGGTAAAAAGGATAATCAGTCTAGGGTGACCTATTGGGTCCCATCAAAATTAAACCTATGGATTGAATAATGATAATAAAGAATATTATTGGGTAACAAAAGTGATCAGGGCACAACTTGCCTGGCACTTGAGATTCTAGTTACCAGGGTGATTCTTCGGATCCTCGTGACCACACTACTAATCGTAGCAATACAAATAAACATGTTATAGACAAATTAACATCACACCAACCATAAGTACAAACTGAATAATAATAATAATCTACGCGTTGCTACGAAATTGTGGGAACGGAGAACCACTAAAATCGGTGTTACGGTTAAGGAGTTATGATTTTTATAGAGGATCTGTGTGATTAAAATATTAAACTATATTATAAATTGGTTAATATAAATCATATGAGAGGTTATTATATAAATAATTATCTTAACTTAAATATAAGTTATAAATTGACCATAGATTATATTCTAGTAGATATAATGATAAGTAGTTTAACGAGACTAACCAATATAAGTTAAATAAAGATCTAATTACAAACGAATAAGACATGGTATAATAAATGTTGTTAGTGCATAGTGAATAATTATACGAGACTAACGCAACTTGAATGGATCAAATCGGAATTAAAACGGAGGAATTATGAATTTCCGAAGTTCGTGTGTGCTTGCTACAAAATTAATTGAGTAATCAATTCTAGTATAGATTTCATGTTTAAAACAGTGTCACCAAGTAGTAGGCAATATTAATATAAAATTATGGGAATTGGAACGGAGCAAAAAGGATTTACTATGAATTTTCCATGAATTAAATGAATTTTGGGACTTATTCATGTACTAAAAAGTATTTCTTATATTGTTTTCACTAATTTCCTGGTTCCCTGGTCTGAGCACGAATTACCGAGAAACTCAAGGTTAAACCATAAAATTTTCCTAGACTCAGTCTATACCAGTGGTGGACTGTGGGTTAAATTCTATTTCACTCAGGGGTCTCTTTAGCAAAAGTTCTCGGGGCGAAGAGGTATCGCTATATATGGGCCCGTCCGATCTAATGTGAGTGACCCAGATTAGATCTCGAGCCAATCGAATGAAATGTAGTGTGGACCTTCGGATTAAGATCTAACGGTGTAGACGTTTATGTATCCAGATCCAACCGCCACCGCTGGATCTACGGCCTACGTTTCAGATTTAACGCAGCGGGTGCGTGAGGTTTGCCTTGATCTACGCCGTCAATCCCTGGATCAACGATCCAGCATCAAGACGCGAAGGGGTACGGTAGCTTCTAATCTCCGCCGTCTAATCCTCACCCAACGGACCACCGGCCTTCTTCCTCCCCGCGCTCTACCATCCCCCTTTCTCTCTCTTCAAGTTGTCTGCTCGCCGGAGTTCGGCCGATTCGGCGAGCTAGGGCACCGAGCTCACCCCAGATCGGTCCTATGCGGAGTATAGGCGAGAGCGAACTATAGGGACCAGTTAGTTACCTGCAATCCCATCGTCGGAAGCCGCGACCACGTACCACGGCGGAAAGGAAACGCCGATGGTCGATTACTTGCGCCCAGATGGTTTCTCCGAGCACAATTGGCTCTGCGCCCACAATCACACGGCGAGGCGAGGCTCGGGATCCTAACTCCGAGGGCGGTTGCGTCAATGAGGCAGCGAGTCGAGTTTCACCCGCGGTGAGCAGCGGAAATGAAAGTCCGACGACAAAATTTCGGTCACGGTTTGGGTAACTATGAATTCGGCTTGACAGAACATGTTCAAGGGAGGAAGAGGGGTGCAGAGGGCATGAATCTCACCAGCAGGGACGACGAATCAACGGTGGTCCACGGCGTGGGGCGAAGTCGCGGCGACGGCGATCTCCTTCCTTCACGGCGCGCGGTGCCGAGGTTTTAGGTGCAGTGCGGGTATCGTGCAGCAAGTGGGGGATGGGGAGAAGAGACCACGGGGTGCACTACTTATTCATGGGCGGCCCAGGTAGTCGCGGACACCGCGGCGAAGACCCCGGCCAAACTCAACGGCCCCGGCGAGCTCCCAGGCGAGAGACTCGGTCCAGGCAGGTGAGACCCCATCAGCGGTAAGAGCAGAGAGGGCGACGTGGGCGAGTGGGAGGTTGTTGCGCCAGCTGAGGCAAGGAAATGCGAGCTCGCGGATTAGGAGGCGGAGGGATCGCGGCGAGCCCACATTCTCCGGAGTCCGTTGAAGACGCGAGCGTGAGTGGAAGGGACGGGCCTGACCGAACGGACCCACATGCCGGTGACAGGGAAGGAGTTTGCGAGGGAGAAGGACTGGCTGACCACGTGGGTCCACGACGCTAGTGAGCGGGTGCGGGGAGAGCGGCTGGGCGAGCATAAGGAATGGGCTAGAATTGGGGAAGTTGAGAGAAGAAAAGAATAGTGCCCACGGTGGGAATTGATCTAGGCCGACCGCAGAAGATTTTCGGCCCAGGCTCCAGGTAGTGCTTCTCTTCTTCTCCTTTTTTTATTCCCATTTCAATTCTCAAATTGATTCATGTTTTAGATTTAAACTTCAATTAAATCTTTCTCTTAAGACTACCTATTCTCCCACTATAACTCATGAAAGAACTAATTCTTGTAAACTATTTTACCATATTATTTATTTAATAAAATAATTAAGTGCCTCTAAAATTTTATATTCTGTTTCTTCTTTCTCTTTGTTTTGGATTTCAAATTCAAATTGAATATGTGTTGCCAAATTCCTACTCAGATAAAATACACAAATTCGAATCCCAATATGAGAAAGGTTTATTCATATATATATGTAATTTATTTTGTATATAATGCTTTCTTTCCTCCCCTCCTCTCTTGATTACTTCTTTTCTCAAATAATTCTTGGTTTTCAAATTCAGTTCTCGATTTTCAATACTCAAGTATAACTTGAGATATCTGAATTTACTATTTTATTTCTTCATATATTTATTTTATTATCATTAATATATATTTTTTTCTTATACAGATTTTGGGCCTTACAAATCCTACCCCCCTTAACAGAAATCTCGTCCTCGAGATTTGTAAGGAAAGGGTGTATATTCATATTGTCTCAACACATATGCACAAACAAAAATCTCAGCATGATGCATAATTATTAGCAACACATGGGGTCAATTAGACCTTATCATTCTTCCAGAAATAGTATCATACCATTTACTAACTAAAGTAACATTTAGATCTTACAAATAGTAGTAATTTATATATATTTTATGTAGCTTGGTGAAGCTGGTGGTGGTGGAGGAGGTTGTTGTTGTCGTTGTCTTTCCAACCGTGATTGCCTTATTTCTTGACGTATCTCCAAACGGACCTGACGTATTTCCTCGTGTTCTTGTCTTATCTGGTTTTGCATTTCGGTCACCATGTCTGTCAATTGTTGTATTACGAGCCTTTGGGTGGCAACCACTTGAATCGATTCAACAGTGGAGGATTTGGAGGATTCATTTCTGTTATTGTTGCCTGATAATCTTTCCTTCCTAGTATTGACCATCGAAGTTGGGAGCATATGGTAATATAAATTTGGCAAGGAAAATTATTTGGCAGACAAACGAATAGGCTAGTAGTTGGTTATGATCTAAGGATTCTTTTAGCATGGCTTATCCTTTGTTTCATGTCTAGATTGGGGGTAACTAGTCGTATCAGGTGAATGTCCAAAGGTATGATAGAATCTGCCAAGATGAGATAGATATGGATGAGATAGACTACATGATGTAGGTCAAAGGTTTGTTTGATGCTAGGTGGAAATAGACAAATTATACAATTCATCATGATATCTATTGGTTGGGTTAGCTCTTATGCTCATGGTTGAGTTGGTCGAATGTGTTAAGTGTACACCTCGCTAGTAGGGTTTAATCTCTTCTACCAATATCACTAATCTGTTAAGTAGACCACATTAGATTAGATCACATTAGATTCTATACTCCTATTAAGAAGGTCATTTAGTTGATCATATCCAGCTGACTTTATCTTTATGAAATTCAAGCAATTTTTTCTAAGTGGAACTTCCAATTAGTTCTTTTTATACACCTAAAATTCTTCATGCCATTAGCAGGTGTTGCATAGAAAAACAAGGGTATATCATGTTTTAGCTATTTGGTGAGTGTAGAGAAGATTTGGGGTAAAAGAAAGTTAGGTAAGGGGAATTTTTTTTATTCCGGATGGTGGATCTTGATTCATCTGAAGCTCTGTTTCTACTTGTATCTTTCATTGTCGAGGTTAGCATTCTTCTTGGATCTTATTTAAGAACCATCGGTTGTGGTGTTAGATACCATTATCCAAGTTGGGATGATCGTTGCGGGTATATGGGGTAGGTAGATTAAACAGAGTTTTTACTTTGCTTTTGGGATAGATGGGTTGGGGAACCTTTAACATAAGCTAGGTCGTGATTATCATGGACAAGTTGGTCTTAGACACTAATTCAGGTTTTAAAACCCATTTATATAAATATGGTTTAGTTAATACCTGTAGTAGATCAGAATTTTCCGTTTAAATTAAAATAGAGGAGTTATGCAACCATCGGATGGTTAAGGTAGTTGCATAAGGCCGAGTTGGTCGGTTACTCTTAATTTAGTGCCGAGTAAATCACATTAGAACAGGTGGATTGGGTCTAATCCATGTTACAAGTATAACTAACCTGTTTGAGTGAGTCACGTTGGGTTAGTTCAGATTAGATGGAAACTAGATTAGTTTAGCATAACTAGATTTGACTAAATAAGACCTAATTAATTTTTGGATCAGTTTAGGTTGAATGGGGTCTAGGCACGACTAGATTAATCTAGATAAGGTCTACATAGTTTATTTTAGAATAGATTATGTCGGTCACACCATTATGAGATAAGTAGAGTGGTGGAGATAAGTATGCTTATTAGAATAAGATGAATCTCTAAGATCATGGTAGAATCTTTTGAGATTAGTTAGATTTTACTAGGATAGGATAGAATCTTTCGAGATAAGATGGATCTTGTTAAGATAAGAAAGAATCTTTTAAGATTGTATTGGTCTATTAAGATATGAGAGAATCTTTTAAGATAAGATGATTCTGTTAAGATAAGAAAGAATCTTTTAAGATAAGATGATCCATTAAAATAGATATACTTTAATGGAGGATAATCTAAGTTGTTTAGTTATCTCAATAAATTTTATTTATTTATTTATATGCCTACACGTATATGCAGATATATTGTGGACATTACTCCACAACTAATCACACTCAATCAAAGATCCAAATCAGCCAAATATCATAAGAACAAACACTCAAGCGTATAAATACTTATAAAAATAGTTTTGTTTTTGTTCATAAGAGTAGGTCTCCTATTCCTAAAGGTCACTTAGGCACAGGATCTCAAAGTGTGAAATCCACTTTTGTCTTTAGAAGAAAAGGTAAGAATAATCAGAGCAACGCGGAAATAGATGAGAAAAGATTAAGAAAAGTTTAGAATGAATCAGAGTAGAAAAGGTAGTAGAACAGTAGAAGGTGAGATAGGATCAAGAAAAGTATAGAAGAATCAGAGTAAGGTAAGTAGGTAAGGGTTGTCCAATTCTATCTAGGTTTTCATCCTACAGTCGACATTTCCTCTGATACCACTTCTATAACACCCCGTGCTTTAAGGGTCAAAGCCGGGTGCATCTCATACATGCGCCAAAGAAGACAACATATATAATAACAGAGTGTATAGAGATAAATGTCACAATAATCAGAGTATTTATTACATAGCGGAAGTCTTACAAAATAAAAGATAAATATAGCAGGATCTAGAATCCATCCTTGGCGCCAGAAAGTCAACTGGGAGACACCACCTAGATCGAATCGAAACTTCTCGATGTGTGGCTCCACTTGAACCACCTGCTCTTCTCCTGCGGGGGGGTGTGAGACAGCAAGGGTGAGCTCACACATGTTCATCGCTCAAACAAGTTGTGGGGAATAATGTGGCATGAACTCACCAAAGGTGGGAGTTCATGTGATGTGTAAAGCTGATCAACAATAGGGGTTTAAAGCTGAGCATTGCTTTTAAAGTTGGTCAAAGTTTTATTAGTAATTACTAAATGTAAGTAAATATCAAACATAATAAATATAAAACAAAATAAATAATCCCATGCAAATGCAAATGACAAATTGAGTTTAAGTTCCATAGTTTACTCATGTGAGGGTCCGAGCCACTCATGACCGTGAGCACGGCTAGTATACCAGTTTTACACTCTGCAGAGGTTGCGCATCTTTACCCACAAGCCGTGTTACCCATCTGCCAAGGGGTCATGAATCCCATAAACCTCTACCAAGGAAGCGAGGCAGGGTAACACTACGAGGCCTTTACAAAGTTCCACTAGCTTCAGAAAACCCGCTACAGTTTATAGGAAGCTCCAGTGCAGGAATCCCTCGCCTGACCGCCATCGCAGCAAAATCAACCCAAGGACCTCCCTACACTGACCACTCCCCTACTGCCCTTGCCCCTTTCGGGTAAGGTAGTCATCCACTAGCTTTCCTAATTAATCAGCCAAGGGCGTCCCATTAAACCCTTGTGGTAGCACTGTTTTCCCGGGTGGTCGCTCCATGTTCCAATTAACATAATGATCTTATCATGAACATAATAACATAACAGAATAATTGGAACATGGATATAATAAAATATTAATCCCAAAACCATATAGAGCAATAGCAAAACTACCCAAGTGATTCAGGGATAAACAAGGTAAAAAGGATATCAGTCTAGGGTGACCTATTGGGTCCCATCAAAATTAAACCTATGCATTGAATAATGATAATAAAGAATATTATTGGGTAACAAAAGTGGATCAAGGGCACAACTTGCCTGGCACTTGAGATTTAGTTACCAGGGTGATTCTTCGGATCCTCGTGACCGCACTGCTAGTCGTAGCAATACAAATAACATGGTACAAACAAAATTAACAACACAGTTAAGGAGTTACGATTTTTATAGAGGATCTGTGTGATTAAAATATTAAACTATATTATAAATTGGTTAATATAAATCATATGAGAGGTTATTATATAAATAATTATCTCAACTTAAATATAAGTTATAAATTGACCATAGATTATATTCTAGTAGATTATAATGATAAGTAGTTTAACGAGACTAACCAATATAAGTTAAATAAATATCTAATTACAAAAGAATAAGACATGGTATAATAAATATTGTTATTGCATAGTGAATAATTATACGAGACTAATGCAACTTGAATGGATCAAATCGGAATTAAAACGGAGGAATTATGAATTTCTGAAGTTCGTGTGTGCTTGCTACAAAATTAATTGAGTAATCAATTCTAGTATAGATTTCATGTTAAAACAGTGTCACCAAGTAGTAGGCAATATTAATATAAAATTATGGGAATTGGAACGGAGCAGAAAGGATTTACTATGAATTTTCCATGAATTAAATGAGTTTTGGGACTTATTCATGTACTAAAAAGTATTTCTTATACTATTTTCGCTAATTTTCTGGTTCCCTGGGTCAGAGCACGAATTACCGAGAAACTCGAGGTTAAAACCATAAAATTTTCCTAGACTCAGTCTATACCAGTGGTGGGACTGTGGGTTAAATTCTATTTCACTCAGGGTCTCTTTAGCAAAAGTTCTCGGGCGAAGGGGTATCGCTATATATGGGGCCGTCCGATCTAATGTGAGTGACCCAGATTAGATCCCGAGCCAATCGAATGAAATGTAGTGTGGAACTTCGGATGAAGATCTAACGGTGTAGACGTTTATGTTTCCAGATCCAACTGCCACCCGCTGGATCTACGGCCTACGTTTCAGATTTAACGCAGCGGGTGCGTGAGGTTTGCCTTGATCTGCGTCGTCAATCCCTCGATCAACGATCCAGCATCAAGACGCGAAGGGGTACGGTAGCTTCTAATCTCTGCCATCTAATCCTCACCCAACGGACCACCGGCCTTCTTCCTCCCCGCGCTCTACCATCCCCCTTTCTCTCTCTTCAAGTTGTCTGCTCGCCGGAGTTCGGCCGATTCGGCGAGCTAGGGCATCGAGCCCACCCCAGATCGGTCCTATGCGGAGTATAGGCAGAAGAGCGAACTATAGGGACTAGTTATTACCTGCAATCCCGTCGTCGGAAGTCGCGACCACGTACCATGGCAGAAAGGAAACGCCGATGGTCGATTACTTGCGCCCAGATGGTTCTCCGAGCACAATTGGCTCTAACGCCCACACTCCACACGGCGAGGCGAGGCTCGGGATCCTAACTCCGAGGGCGGTGCGTCAATGAGGCAGCGAGTCGAGTTTCACCCGCGGTGAGCAGCGGAAATGCAAGTCCGGCGACAAAATTTCGGTCATGGTTTGGGTAACTACGAAATTTGGCTTGACGGAACATGTTCAAGGGAGGAAGAGGGGCGCGGAGGGCATGAATCTCACCAGCAGGGACGATGAATCGACGGTGGTCCACGGCGTGGGGCGAAGTCGCGGCGGCGGCGAACTCCTTCCTTCATGGTGCGCGGTGCCGAGGTTTTAGGTGCAGTGCGGGTATCGTGCAGCAAGTGGGGGATGGGGAGAAGAGACCACGGGGCGCACCTACTTATTCATGGGCGCCCAGGTAGTCGCGGACACCACGACGAAGACCCCGACCGAACTCAACGGCCCCGGCGAGCTCCCAGGTGAGAGACCTCGGTCCAGGCAGGTGAGACCCCATCAGCGGTAAGAGCAGAGAGGGCGAGTGGGAGGTTGTTGCGCCAGTTGAGGCAAGGAAATGCGAGCTCGCGGATTAGGAGGCGAAGGGATCACGATGAGCCCACATTCTCCGGAGTCCGTTGAAGACGCGAGCCGTGAGTGGAAGGGACAGGCCTGACCGAACGGACCCACATGCCGGTGACAGGGAAGGAGTTTGCGAGGGAGGAAGGACTGGCTGTCCGCGTGGGTCCACGACGCCAGTGAGCGGGTGCGGGAGAGCGGTTGGGCCGAGCATAGGGAATGGGCTAGAATTGTGGAAGTTGAGAGAAGAACAAGAATAGTGCCCACGGTGGGAATTGATCTGGGCCGACCGCAGAGGGGTTTCGGCCCAGGCTCCACGTAGTGCTTCTCTTCTTCTCCTTTTTTTATTCCCATTTCAATTCTCAAATTTGATTCATGTTTTAAATTTAAAATTCAATTAAATCTTTCTCTCTTAAGACTACCTATTCTCCCACTATAACTCATGAAAGAACTAATTCTTGTAAACTATTTTTACCATATTATTTATTTAATAAAATAATTAAGTACCTCTAAAATTTTATATTCTGTTTCTTCTTTCTCTTTGTTTTGGATTTCAATTCAAATTGAAATATGTGTTGCCAAATTCTTACTCAGATAAAATACAAAAATTCGAATGCCAATATGAGAAAGGTTTATTCATATATATATATATGTAATTTATTTGTATATAATGCTTTCTTTCCTCCCCTCCTCTCTTGATTACTTCTTTTCTCAAATAATTCTTGGTTTTCAAAATTCAGTTCTCGATTTCAATACTCAAGTATAACTTGAGATATCTAAATTTACTATTTATTCTTCATATATTTATTTTATTATCATTAATATATATTTTTTCTTATACAGATTTTGGGCCTTACAGATAGGGAATAGTTTGATAAGAATTTAGAAACAAGAATTATTGGAATCGGAGTTTGGAAGCCTAGTTCGAAGGAATCTCAAAGTTAAGCGTGCTCAACTTGGAGAAACCTAGGATGGGTGATCAGATGGGAAGTTCCCTACTGGAAGGAAATCACAGTCACCAGAGTTTTGTATGACTGGAATATGGGTCTGGCTGGTCTTAGGTGGACTGGACAGCATGATGGATGAGTAGTTGAAATTGGGGTGATCGGATGATCGATGAATAGTAACAATGAATATGTGGCGACGAAAAGTAATTATAGATATCATCGATGAATAGTAACGATGATGAATAGTGGCGGTGAATAGTAACGATGGTGAATAGTGTCAGTGAATAGTAACGATGGTGAATAGTAACAGTGAATAGTAACGATGATGAATAGTAATGGTGAATAGTGATGGTGAATAGTTCGTATGAACGATGAATAGAAACTATGAACGAACGAACGAACGATCGAAATTTTGGCAGCATAACGGCAGGACAAATATTATCTAGATGAATAGGGACTATGAAAGAACGATGAATGATGAATAGGAACTATGAACGAACGATGAACGATCGAATGATCGAACAGATCGAATGATCGAACGATCGAACGATCGGAATTTCGGCAGCATAACGGAATGAACAAAGATTATTTGGACGAACAAACGGACGAACAATCGAATGATCGGACGAACGGACGAACGAATCATGAACGATTGGACGAACAAACGAACAAACTAAGAACAGGTGGACGAAACGATCGAAGAACGACCGAACGATCCTTGTGCTAGTGTGTGCTTGTGTGTAAGGTGGAGTGGGCGTGTGGGGGGAGGGAGAGATTTGCCATGAAATGGCTTGGGGTGGCTTGAGAGGAGGCCCTTGCCCTCTATTTATAGCCATGGTGGGGGGATTAGGGGGAGGGATGAGAGGATTAGTGGGAGGATGAGAGGATTAGTGGGAGATTAGCATGTATTTGTCTTGTATAAGTGTAATTAGCTTGTAGAGCTCACCGTATGACACTGGAGGCATATGTATACGTATGAGCATGAGGAAAATTATGGAGAGAATATTTGTAGGGACTTGAAAAATGATTCTGCAGGTATTTCTTAGGAGGAAAATGGTTGGAGAGTTATCGGTGGAATATCTGGGCAATATTTCTGGAAAGAACTTGAGGGGGATTACTGGGGAAATATCTGGACAATATTTCTAGAAAGAATTTAAGGGTGATCACTCGGGAAGTATTTGTAGGATATTTTGAGGAGGATTTTGGAGAGAATATAGACCACTATATTTTATTTGTTGATATCAACTCGCAAACAAACATTTTGAAACAAAAATTTAAAATTCATTTTGAATTTAGAGCAAGTTTGAGAAAAATTCAAGATTTGAATTTTTGGGATGCTACATATCTACCACACTTAAATGAATCTCGTCCTCGAGATTCGGCTTAGAAGGGTTATGGGTATAGCTTTACTTCAGCTACATATCTTCACTTTGCAGACGCTTCGAGGAGATGGAGCTTCAACAAGATCTAGCCTTTGTGGAGCATTCGGTTGCTGATTGCAAACGCTGATTCTGGCTACTCAAGGATCATCTTCAGGCTTCTAGGTTTTGCTTGGCAGCTAGCTTATTGAAGAAGCATCGATGCCAACACACAAACCATTTCTCTTGTGAACTCCAACATGGATCCCTTCCTTGATTGGTCTTCTGGTGCTTCATCAACGGAACTTGGGTGACCACTTCTCATCCAAAAACTTATAAGCTTTGATGGCCTGGTCCTCCACAAGCTTGCTACAGGCCTTCTTCTTTTTCTCCATAGCAGGAACCTTACTGGAATACTACCCCACTTAAAATGAATGAGGGTAGAACTCTTGAATCTTGGGGATTCGAACTCCTTGAAGTACCTTATAACAAGGGTGTTATGGGGCCTTCTTCTGCTGTTGCTGCTTGAGCAGGCTGTGGAGAAATGACTGACATAGGGTTGATTCTGGGGAGAACCTTCTTCTTATCTTCTCTTCACTATCTTCTTTTCTCTTCTCACTTTTCACTGCCTCTTTCTTTCTCTTTGCTCTTCCCACTGGAGGATTCTATCAAAGAGTATTACCATCATATAGAGGAGGAAACCAAAGACTATGAACCATGTACAACAGTCTTCAACCCAAGAATCACCAAGCATTGTGATCTTAGGTGCGAGGGAGTGGAAAATGGAGTTGCTTGCGATTTGGCAGAGGGGACTTTATTGGGAGCGTTTTTGCTTTGAGCGAGTTGGGAGTTCAGGGAGCTGGTGGGGGAGTTTTATAGGTGAGTCTGGGTGCTCGGCGTGGAGTGGTGGTGATGGAGCAGGTGACATGTGGCAGCAGGTGTGACAGAGGGGGGATGGTGTTGCTGGCGGTAATGGCGGGTGGGTGCGCTGCAAAGGGGCATGGGCGGCGGTAGTAGTGCGCAATGGAGGTGGGCACGCGTATGGGGAGCACGGGTGAGTGGTGGGGTCGATGATCCTAATGTTTGTGGTCTCTGGTTCCAAGAATCTTTACCTCTCTGTATGGTAATAACTTCTTCTATCCTCTTTTCTGTTACTTTGACTCAGGGGCAGTGCTTTGATTCTCACGGTCGGTACTTTTGACTGAGCGGCTGGACAGGTTTCTTATGTAGCTTATTCCAGGCTTCAAGGGTAAGCTTCCCGGCATCTTCTTTGGTAAGGTGCTTTTCTCTTGAGATGGGTTAAGATGAGAATGGAAGCATAAGGTAAGGATTAGCTCTAATTTTGTGATCTATGTTTTTGGAGAAAAACCCTTTTTAAGACAAACGGAAAGAAAACACACAAGCT
Organism: Zea luxurians; assembly: GCA_029449295.1. Lineage (NCBI taxonomy): Eukaryota > Viridiplantae > Streptophyta > Magnoliopsida > Poales > Poaceae > Zea > Zea luxurians. The sequence continues at coordinate 57,572,833 of JAOPSE010000002.1, forward strand.
CAGCAATGATAAGCACAAACAAATCAAATGTTTTGAATAAGGGAAGAATAGAGTTTTTCTAAATCATGAACTACTCAAATTCGGGGCTAAGCATAACAACTATTGCTCGGCTCCTGAACTGAGAACTATGCTAAATGCGACTTATGAGCACTAACGTTAAACATCACATATGCACTCAAAAGAGAAGAAAACAATCAAGCGAAATTCATTTTGAAATGCCCTAGGGGGGCCACACAAATAGAGTTTTTGCAAAACACGGGTCTACACGATTACCTCTCATACATGCAGGGCTCTAGCCAAAGTGAAGAAAAACTTCACTACTCAAGCATGCAGAGGACTGGGCATACTAACTCAGATCTGGCAGCTTCTCTTCTAGCAAGGCTAGCACAACTTCAATCTGAGACATCTCCTGGATGGGTCAAGAGGGAGTTGATGTTGATGACTTCTTCTGGCGTGTCTGAGATGGCAGGACGGGGGTCGAACTCTTCTTCAAGCGGGACTGGCTCTTGTAGCTTCTCAGAGGGTGGCGGGTGCTGGTGGGGTGCTTGCAGCTTCTTCTTGATCTCACGGGATGGTGTTGGGATCTTCTTCATGGTGAGGGGCTCAAACAACTCTAGCGGGGGATCTTGGGAGGATTCGGGGTGCTCTTGCTTATCCATAGTCTGAGGGAAGACTGGCATTCCTTCCAAGGACTATGGCTCCTTCCGGTAGTTCCCAAGCCTTCTTATCTCCTCTGATAGAGACCGGGTGACCTTCAAGAATCTAGGGATCTTCAACTCTCACGGATTGAACTAGGTTGGATGAAGCGGGCTCTTGGATCCGCAGGGCTCTACGTTGGTTATGGGTTACCAAGTAGGCCTCCATCAACTTCTGGACGTGCTCATCCTTGGCTTGCTTTAGGGCTTCAACAGCAATGACTTCACGACTTACCAAGGCAGCTACACGGGCTTGAGCTGTGGTGAGATCCACATGGAGCTTACGGTTGCGCTTCTCTGCATCTTCTGCTCGGTGCAATCATCTGACGGTGGTGCCGAGCCAAGAAATCATACTGGGCATCCAGGGTGAGCAGGTATGCAGTGAGGTACACGATTGTGGGGTTGTCCACAAGCAGCTGCTGCCCTTCCAATGCACGCATCCTGGCCATCCAAACGGGACGGTCTCTCTAAAAGGGCGGAAAGAATCTGAGCGGGGTGTCGGCCACTTCCTCTTCATAAATTTGACACAGGGCCCTCAATGCCATGCGAGTGGACGACTTGGCAGGTGTCTTTGAATCTGTGCCCCGCGGCAGTGGACACTCCATTCCACATGGTGCGGACTGGATCCAATGTATACAGTCACGACACACTTCTCTGTGCCATGCTCGATGAATTCATCACGACCATCATACTCTGGCTGGCTCCTGATTCCGAGGTGAACTGTGCATGCTCTCAGCAACTTGGGGGAAACCATCTTTATTCTGGCAAAAGCTGGTTTGGCAGCGAACCTCCATCTGACTTCTGAGAGAAGGAAAGGGGAAAAGCATTTTTGAAATGGAGGGATGAGAGCAAGAATTTTTTTTAAGAAAATAGTTTTGACTCAAAAACATTTGGATCAGGCTAAGGGTTACGTCCTGCGGCCAACCTAACAGCTCTGATACCACCTGTAGCGCCCCAATCCTCTAGGACTCAAATGTGATTACAATTACTAGTCCCAGGACGCTAGTAAACACATTTATACAACAGATGATTCTAGATCTGCTTAAACGAGACAAAACTATAAAGGTGGCGATCAACTCTAAGAGTTGGTCCACAACTCAGGACATATCATCAGAGTGGGGCTGAAGCAGCCCGATATACGCAGCGAAGCAAATCAGCGGTCCAACAGCCACAGGCAAGGTTGGAACAGGTGTAACTCTTACCCGATCAGTGATCACCTTCTCTGAAAAACAACAAATAAGCAAGGGTGAGTACAAACGTACTCAGCAGCCCCCTTCACCCATGGAATGAGGAAATCAGATATAATGCATGGAATATGTGGAGCTTAGGATATTTTACAGAAATAGCAGTATTTGATGCAGGGTTATTTTGAAAAACATTTTGTATTTCGCAAAGCGCATCCTCTCCCAAAGGAGCAGGAAGTTTTTCAATATAGAACAAAATCCCCTAGACTAAACCATCCAGGTAACTCAGCAGTTTCCCACTGGTTTTCATTTTCAAAAACAGCTACTGGACTTCCCGTCCACCATAGCTCACGGCTCAACCGCTAGACCTTTAAAAACCACTTCTCTCAAAAGCACGCTTTTTTGGAAAACAAAACCTAATTGTCATACCACACCAGACTCGTCCATTCCTGTGGACACAGACTATTCGAATAGGTTTTGAACTCTACGTAGAGGGGTACACTTCACCCACTAGTCTGGTTCTGCGATCTCATGGCCAATGAGACCTGAATCCGAATCTCTTTCTTTGCTCGCACGTCCTTACCTTAACGATTATACCAGAAGGAGTCAGGCCACCGCCATGTCCAAACCAGACAAAACATTCCCCCTCCTTATCATCCCGGTGCTTCCTAGCCATCATAACCCTGGGGTTCAGACCGTACAAGTTCAGATTGAGTGACTGCCCATACAGTCTCGAGTGGTTGTACTTGTCATGAGTACAGGTAGTGAAGGATGACAAACCGGTCCTTATATGAGAGGACAATCCTTCTGCTCACACCTAACCTGGCTGAGCCATCACCTTAGGCCCTCCCCTAAACCAGGGAGTCCCTGATCATCCCACTCACAAGGTGATGAGGGTGAATACCCTTCATCATACTCATTTTGAAAAGCATTTTCTTTTGAAAACTCACACCTTTTCTCAAATCATTTGTAACAAATATATCAAGGATTGATTGAGGCAAGCGGCTAGGTGGCCATAATAACTTGTCTCAAAATCATATCATGCATAAAATAAACAGGTTGAGGGTTGTGGTTGAAAAACATAGGTAATTTATGCATCAAAGGGATCCAGTGAGCTTGTCGTGCTTATCCGGCGAAGGGGGGAGAGCTCACGGAACTGGCTTCTAGCTCCACTGCCTGGCATAGACTTGCATATCTGGCCTCCATGAGACGGCACGAACGCTCTGATAACTATGCAAACATGAATAAGCAAACATACAAACCAACAAGTATATCAACAGATATTTAGTATAGTGGTCAGAATAGCGATATATGGATGGGTAGAGTCTTGAGTAGAATCTGTGTCATGTGGTGTTGAGATACTACTAGTGGCGGAGCAGAGGTGCTTACCAGGAGGGTGAACTAGAGGCGAAGCGACACTATGCGTGTAGCCGGCAGAGCAGAGTAACTGAGTGGGTGGGGTGTTTTCCTAGGCTGAGGGTGTTGAGTGTGTGGAGAGGAGAGGGTAGCTAGGTGTATTTGTAGCTGGGTGTATGTGGTGTGGCACAGTGGAGTTCACTGTTGGTGAGAATAGTGACGAATGAATCGTCTGACTTAGTATGAACAGGAGAGTTATAGGCAGAATATGGGACAAGAGTATTTTGGGAGTTTTCTAGAATATGAACCATGCTTAAGGGATGACATGGTTGGATAGGGAATAGTTTGATAAGAATTTAGAAACAAGAATTATTGGAATCGGAGTTTGGAAGCCTGGTTCGAAGGAATCTCAAAGTTAAGCGTGCTCAACTTGGAGAACCTGGGATGGGTGATCAGATGGGAAGTTCCATACTAGAAGGAAAATCATAGTCACCAGAGTTCGTATGACTGGAATATGGCTCTGGCTGGTCTTAGGTGGACTGGACAGCATGATGGATGAGTAGTTGAATTTGGGTGATCGGATGATCGATGAATAGTAACGATGAATAGTGATGGCGAAAAAGTAATTATAGATATCATCGATGAATAGTAACGATGATCAATAGTGTCGGTGAATAGTAACAATAGTGAATAGTGTCGGCGAATAGTAACGGTGATGAATAGTAATGGTGGATAGTAACGATGAATAGTAATGGTGAATAGTTCGTATGAACGAACGATGAACGATGAATAGGAACTATGAACGAACGATGAACGATGAATAGGAACTATAAACGAACAGACGAACGATCGAATGATCGGACGAACGAACGATTGGAATTTCGGCAGCATAACGGCAGGACAAAGATTATCTGGATGAATGATGAATAGGGACTAACTACGAACGATGAACGATGAATAGGAACTATGAACGAACGATAAACGATCGAATAATCGAACGAACGAACGATCGGAATTTCGGCAGCATAACGGCTGAACAAAGATTATTTGGACGAACGAACGGACGAACGATCGAACGAACGGACGAACGAACCATGAACGATCGGAGGAACGAACAAACAAACAAAGAACAGGTGGACGAACGATCGAAGAATGACCGAACGATCCTTGTGCTAGTGTGTGCTTGTGTGGAAGGTGGAGTGGGCGTGTGGGGGGGAGGGAGAGAGTTGCGATGAAATGGCTTGGGGTGGCTGGAGAGGAGGCCCTTGCCCCTCTATTTATAGCCATGGTGGGGGAATTAAGGGGAGGGATGAGGGGATTAGTGGGAGGATGAGAGGATTAGTGGGAGATTAGCATGTATTTGTCTTGTATAAGTGTAATTAGCTTGTAGAGCTCACCGTATGACACTGGAGGCATACGTATACGTATGAGCATGAGAAAATTATGGAGAGAATATTTGTAGGGACTTGAAAATGATTCTGAAGGTATTTCTTAGGAGGAAATACTTGGAGAGTTATCGGTGGAATATCTGGGCAATATTTCTGGAAAGAACTTAGGGGGATTACTGGGGAAATATCTGGACAATATTCCTGGAAACAATTTGAGGGTGATCACTGGGGAAGTATTTGTAGAATATTTTGAGGAGGATTTTGAAGAGAATATAGACCACTATATTTTATTTGTTGGTATCAACTCGCAAACAAACATTTTGAAATGAAATTTAAAATTCATTTTGAATTTAGAGCAAGTTTGAGAAAATTTCAAGATTTGAATTTTTAGGATGCTACAGGCCCACCTGTCATCCCCACCCCAAAAACTACCTCCTTGCTCTCCTCTACCCCCCAATGCGTGATCTTTCTCTCTCTCCCTCCACGACGCCGTCGCCGCACGAAACCGCCGTCGTCGCGCCCATCTGCCCGACCCTCGTCTTGTCACGGTGAGTCCCATCTCCTCCTCTTCCCAGCCCCCTCTTCTTCCTTGGTCCCGGCCCCTGCTTGTCACGGCCATGCCCCCCCCCCCGCCTCGGCACGGCCCGGCATGTCCATCCTCAGCACAACCCGGCGCGTCCCTCGCGCCCCCCCGGCTCAGCCCCGCCTTGCACGGCGCGCGGCCCTACCCATCCCCGCTGTGGTGGCCCTCTGCCTCGGCGTGGCGTGGCCCCGCCCCCTCCCCTCGCTGCCCTCCCCGAGTTCCGTCGCGGCGTAGCCCGCCTCGTTGCGGCTTCCCCCCCGCACGCTCGCTGCGCGACCATGGCGTGTCCGGCCCGGCACGGCCGTGGTGCCCCCGGAGCGGCCCCGGCGTGCCCGGCTCAGGCCCCTCCCTGCGCGCGCGTGCACTCACCCTCCCCCGTCGCGGCGTGCCCGGCCCGACGCAGCCGCCCCCGGTCCCGGCCCCTCCCCGGTGTGGCGGTCCCCCTACACGGTCGTGGCCCCCTGCCCCGCCCAGCTCGCGGCCGTGGCATGGTGGCGCGGCTCGGCGCGGCCCTGGCGCGCTCGCCCTAGCCTGGCTGTGGCGTGGCCCCCGTGCAGCGAGGCCCCGGCACTGGCGCAGCCTTGGCTCGTGCAGTCGTGCATGGTGCCCCTTCGATGGCGCGGCCCCCTGCCCGCGACTCCGTCTACCCCCCCCCCCCCCCCCCCTCGTGTATTTTATGCGTGTTGAGCATGTTGTTTAATTTATGTAGTTGAATTGCACTTAGAATTGATCACATTAATTATATCATGTAGTTAAATGATGACTTAATCAATGTCGGCCAATTGGAAAAATTGTAACTCTATTAGTGCATGTGATTAATACCTATCCGTATGACTAGGTAGGATTAAATGTTATAATGATTATTCACGAAAACCCGCACGTAGTATTTCTCGCCTCTAACTTTAGCCATTGTGAATTCCTTCTTTTGTTTCTCGTAATTACGAATGCAAATCATATGTCATTCATGTTCATTCAATCTGTTATCTTGTATGGTGTACTGTTTATTTCCTAATTCAAGGATATGGATGTATGTTTGCATTCACATAGATAACGGTCTAGTTAGGGAGTCCGAAGAGCTCGCAGGAGAAGACCCTGAGCAGCAGCTGGTCGGTGGAGGCAAGTGTCCCTTGACCTATCTATGTCCTACACATTCTATAATTCACTTTCCGCATTTACACAATTTATACATAAGGATTAACTAGCTTTTGTCTATCTTGTCCTTGTTTACCAATTGTGGTTGGGTTATCTTGGTTTAGCTTCATGCTAGTGCTTCACATTAATCAATGAACATGATGAGATTATCTATGATATGATGTTTTCCCTTTTATTATGATGATATACTTGTGGCTTTTAAGGGGACTCGAGCGGTTTCTCGAGTGCCTCTCTATAAGGACCTGTTCGTTAGATGACCACCCAGGAAAACAGTGCAACCATAAGGGTGGAATGGGATGCCCTTAGCTTAATAATTAGAGGAACCGGGGTGTAGTTTGCTTTACCGTTGTGCCGTTAATGGGACTCGGTGTATGTGGCTTGCTCTGCCAAGGTTGGTTTGCCCCTTGGGGAGGAGTGCGGTACATTTAGGAAACCTAACTGGCGGCTACAGCCTTGGGGAATCTTTGTAAAGGCTACGTAGTGATACCCAGCCAGGCCACCTAGGTAGTGGTTAATGGGGAGTAGCTCTCTCCGGGCAGAAAGGGAATCACGGCTTGTAGGTAAAGTGCGCAACCTCTGCAGAGTGTTATGAAACTGATATATCAGCCAGTGCTCACGGTTATGAGCGGCCAAGGGAGCTCCATTGATTAGAGATACTTGATCAGAGATGTTTGGATTACAGGTGGTGATGAGAATGATGGTTTTGGTTATGACTATGGTAATGGTAAGTGGTATTCTTTCTGTTTGGAAAGGGTACTTTGGGTTAATAACTTGGGTTAATGCTAAAACCTAGCTTTCTACTAGTAATAATAACCTGACCAACTAAAAGCAACAGCTTGACTTAACCCCACATAAAGCTAGTCCACTACAGCCAAACAGGACATTTGCTGAGTATGTTGATGTTTACTCACCATTGCTTTACACACCAAACCCCCCAGGTTGTCCACGTTGCAACCACTGCTCAGGTGAAGATGAAGTCATGGAGGAGGACTTCCAGGAGTTCCAAGAGTATGACGAGTTCTAGGTGTGGGTTAGCGGCAAACCCCCAGTCGGCTGCCTATGTAGGCCGTGTGTATCTACGTTTCTTTTTCGCACTTTGATAATTGTTAAAGACTATGTGGATGTCCCGGACATCATGATGTAATCGACTATTATACTTTCTTTTATGTTATTATTTGAGCACAGTGTGATGATGTCCAGTTATATAACTATTGTGTACGTGAATTGCTGATCCTAGCATGTACATGGTTCGCATTCGGTTTGCCTTCTAAAACCGGGTGTGACACTCAAGCTGGATTATCGACAGCGGATGCATGAACCACATGACGGGGTAGAAGAAGATGTTCACCTCCTACGTCAAGAACAAGGATTCCCAGGATACGGTCATCTTTGGAGATGGGAACCAAGGCAAGGTCAAGGGCTTAGGCAAGATAGCCATCACTAACGAGCACTCAATATCAAATGTATTTCTAGTAGAGTCGCTCAGGTAGAACCTTCTGTCTGTAAGTCAACTGTGTCACATGGGTTACAATTGTCTGTTTACAAATGTTGATGTATATGTCTTTATAAGGAGTGATGGTTCATTAGCTTTTAAGGGTGTATTAGACGGCAAGCTCTACTTAGTTGATTTTTTGAAAGAGAATGCTGATCTAGATGCAAGCTTAATCGCTAAGACTAATATGGGCTAGCTGTGGCATCGCCGTCTAGCACATGTTGGGATGAAGAACCTTCATAAGCTTCTAAAGGGAGATCATGTGTTAGGACCAACTGATGTCTATTTTGAGAAAGATAGACCTTGTGCAGCATGTCAGGCACGGAAATAGATGTTGAAAGGAGTATAGGGTCTTCAACAAATCATCGGGATTAGTTGAAATCTCTAGCGATGTTGTATTTGATGAGACTAATGGCTCTCCAAGAGAACAAGTTGATCTTGATGATATATATGAAGAAGAAGTTCCGACGGCCGCAATGCGCACGATGGCGATAGGTGATGTGCGAACACAGGAACTACAGGAGCAAGATCAACTATCTTCCTCGACAATGGTGCATCCCCCAACTCAAGACGGTGAACAGGTACCTCAAGAAGAGGGGCAGGATCAAAGGGGAGCACAAGAAGAACAGGTTATGGAGGAAGAAGCACCACGGGTCCCTCCAACTCAAGTCCGAGCAACAATCCAAAGACATCACCCCGTCGATTAGATTCTGGGTGACATCAGCAAGGGAGTAACTACTCGCTCACGATTAGCTAATTTTTGTGAGCATTACTCGTTTGTCTCTTCTATTGAGCATTTCAGGGTAGAAGAGGCCTTGCAGGATCCGGACTGGGTGTTGACGATGCAGGAAGAGCTCAACAACTTCGAACGAAATGAAGTCTGGAGCCTAGTTCCACGTCCAAAGCAAAACGTTGTGGGAACCAAGTGGGTGTTCCACAACAAGCAAGACGAGCTCGGAGTGGTGACAAAAAACAAGGCTCGACTTATGGCAAAAGGTTATGCCCAAGTCGCAGGTTTGGATTTTGAGGAGACTTTTGCTCCTATGGCTAGGTTAGAGTCCATTCGGATATTATTAGCCTATGCTGCTCACCATTCTTTTAGGCTGTTCCAAATGGACATGAAGAGCGCTTTCCTCAATGAGCCAATCAAGGAGGAGGTATACGTGGAACAGCCCCCTGGCTTTGAGGATGACAGGTATCCGGACCATGTGTATAAGCTCTCTAAGGTGCTCTATGGACTTAAGCAAGCTCCAAGAGCATGGTAAGAATGCCTTAGTGATTTCCTTATTTCTAATGCTTTCAAGGTTGGGAAAGCCGATCCCACTCTTTTCACAAAGACATGCAATGGTGATCTTTTGTTTGCCAAATTAATGTTGATGACATAATATTTGGTTCTACTAACCAAAAGTCTTGTGAGGAGTTTAGCAGGGTGATGATGCAAAAGTTCGAGATGTCAATGATGGGCGAATTGACCTACTTCCTTGGATTCCAAGTGAAGCAACTCAATGACGGCACCTTCATCTCCCAAACGAAGTACACTCAAGATCTTCTCAAGAGGTTTGGGATGAAGGACGCCAAGCCCGCGAAGACATCGATGGGAACTGACGGGCATCTTGACCTCAACAAAGGAGGTAAGTCTGTTGATCACAAGGCAGACCTGGTCGATGATAGGTTCATTACTTTACCTTTGTGCTAGCAGACCGGACATTATGCTTAGTGTATGCATGTGTGCTAGATTTCATTCCAACCCCAAGGAATGTCACCTTGTGGCCGTTAAGCGAATTCTTAGGTATTTAGTTTCTACACCTTGCTTCGGGATCTGGTATCCAAAGGGGTCTACCTTGGACTTGATTGGATACTCAGACTCCGACTATGCTGGGTGCAAGGTTGATAGGAAGAGCACATCAGGGACTTGCCAATTTATAGGAAGGTCCCTGGTGTCCTGGAGTTCCAAGAAATAAACATCCATTGCCCTATCCACCGTTGAGGCCGAGTATGTTGACGCAGGACAGTGTTGCGCGCAACTGCTTTGGATGAGGCAAACCCTCCGGGACTTTGGCTACAATCTGAAGCAAAGTCCACTCCTATGTGATAATGAGAGTGCAATCCGCTTGGCGGATAATCCTGTTGAACATAGCCGCACTAAGCACATAGACATCCGGCATCACTTCCTGAGAGACCACCAGCAAAAGGGAGATATCGAGGTGTACCATATTAGCACCGAGAACCAGCTAGCTGATATCTTCACTAAGCCTTTAGATGAGAAAAGGTTTTGCAGGCTGCGTAGTGAGCTAAATGTCTTAGATTCGCGTAACTTGGATTGATCTATAGCGTACATGTGTTCTATGCCTTTGATCATGTTACTTTAAGAATTTATGTCATTTGTTGTTTATTCATGGTGCTCAAGTTGTACAAGTCATCCCCGGACCTCACAAGTCCTTATGCAAATGTGCACATGTTTAGGGGGAGATGTGCTACAACTTGATCCCTTTGAGACTAATTTGTTTGTTTGAGTACACTTGATGTAGTCTCGAAGGTACATTGAAAGGGAAAGTGAACTTGGACGACGCAAAGACTTCCACTACACTCCGGTATTAGTGTATTTAATTCCAAGTTCATACTTGTGATCTCATTACCTTTTTGCTTTTTTGACATTTTGGTGAGGCAATGGGGTTAAAGGGCCAAAAATGATCATGTTTTGGTGCTTAATGCCAAAGGGGGAGAAATTAAGGGCCAAAGCAAATGGATCAGCCAACCCTTGAGAATTTTTGAAAATAGTAGAGTTAGAATTTGTGATTTGTTCAAAACACTCCTATTGCAAAATTTGGTCTCTTATGGGGAGAAATTTGACTATGGGAAAAGGGAGAGTTTTTGGCACTTGTTCTATTTCACTCTTGGAACATATCTCTATCTGCCCAAACAAGTGTGTTTGACTTAGAAATAGGAAAAAGAATTTGATTTGCAAAAACAAACCAAGTGGTGGCAAAGAGTGATCCAAATATGCCAAATACTAAGTGAACAACAATTTGGTCTTAAATCTGCACTTCTTAGTTGCTTTGAAATGTGTTGGCATGAATCACCAAAAAGGGGGAGATTGAAAGGGAAATGTGCCCTTGGGCCATTTCTATAAGAGTTTTGGTGATTAGATGCCCAACACATATTGATTGAGTTCTTATGTGCTAAGTGTGTGAAGTGCAAAATCAAAGAACAAGGTATGTTTCTAGACTTAGTAAATTGTTTTTGAATACTAACGTGTTTATCTAAGTGCTAGAAACAGTGACAAAAGAAGAAGAAAAGAATTGGAAAAGAGTTGGTTGTGTACAGCCAACACCAGCTCAGGCCTGGCACATCGGACTGTCCGGTGGTGCACCGGACAGTGTCCGGTGACCCAGGCAAGCCGACAGTGAACCGGCTGCTCTCGGGAAACGACGGAGTGACGTGGCTATAAATCACCGGACTGTCCGGTGGTGCACCGGACTGTCCGGTGAGTCGTCAGCGACGAACTCGTCGCTCTTGGGAAAAGAAAAAGCGACGTGGCTATAATTCACCGGACTATCCGGTGGTGCACCGGACTATCCGGTGAGTCAACGGCACTTGCGGCCAACGGTCGTCCGTGCGATCAACGCGCGACACGTGGCCCGCACCAACGGTCGGTTGGGCACACCGAACTGTCCGGTGTGCACCGGACTGTCCAGTGTGCATCGGACAGTGTCCGGTGCGCCAACTAGCCCGGAGGACCAACGGTCGGCTGTGCCCAGTATGGAAGGAAATCGAGCATCGGACTGCTACAGTGGTTGTCTGGTGGCGCACCGGACTGTCCGGTGCGCCACTCGACAGAAGGCAGGAATTGCCTTCCAAATTGGTTTCCAACGGCTCCTAGCTGCCTTGCGGCTATAAAAGGGACCCCTAGGCACATGGAGCATGACACCAAGCTTACAAGAAACATCCTAAGACACCTAGACTCTACATTCACGCAATCGGATCATCATTCTTGAGATTTGAGCACTGTTCGAGTTATAAACTCATTGTGCTGTGTTTGTGTGCTCACTTCTTCACTTGTGTGCGTGATTGTCCTGCGGATTTGAGTCTTGCATGTGTTGCTCTCTCATCCTTACTCTTGTGCTTTCTTTGTGATCTATATTGTAAGGACAAGGGGCTCCAACTTGTGGAGATTCCTCGCAAACTGGAAGAATACTCTAAAGTGAAAAGACCATGGTATTCAAGTTGATCATAGGATCACTTGAAAGGGGTTGAGTGCAACCCTCATCCATTAGGACGCCACTATGTAAAAGTAGGCAAGTGTTACTTGGCCGAACCACGGGATAAAAATCGTGTGTCTCTTGTGTTGCTTTTCTGTGATTGTTTTGTTCACAAGAACTCGCTTCATAGCTACTTAGCCGCACTAACACCTTAATAATCAAGTGTGTGGCTATTTAGTATTTGGTTTTACAAGATCACCTATTCACCCCCTTCTAGGTGCTCTCAACACGGCATGAACAGCAAGCCTCACCGATGAGGAACACAATATATGGACTACGCATAAGACTGGTGGGGTCACGGATGAGAAACAACGATAGTTCCTTGGTTCTCCCATTTCATCGAACACCTAGAGCGCGCCGAATGGGATGGACGACGTCGTGGCTGGGGCTGCGTAGGCAGGGTGTGCTACTCGATAGCCACCAAGGTGCTGCGCGAGGGAGGAAACACAACCAGCGCACGTGTTGGACAATGTCCATGGCGAGGACGAAGCAGGGAGCTCGCCACAGGGCTAGCGGCGAGCACAACCAGAGAATGCCGAGCAAGGGCAGGTGTGGCCCAACGGCGCATAGAACGCGGCCACGCATCATAGTGTCACGAGGAAAACACCGGTGAGGTGTTGGCGTCCAAGGGAGAGGGCTCGACATGGCTAGAGAAATGGCAGCCATGAGCACTAGGGCAGGGAACGAGCTCACCATAGGAGAAGCAAGGGAGTAGGGGGAGACTTCCTTGCTGCAGAAAGGGAGGTCGCCGCCTATGGTTGAAGTTGGAGCCAGGGCGAGCTGCAAGAGGGAGCAGGGGTGGTCTGCGCTGGGGCGAGCTAAGCAGCAGTGATGGAAGATTGAGAGGGGCTGGCATCGAGCTGCTGGAACCAGGGCAATCTCAGCTTGGGAAGGAGATAGGGAAAATTGGGGCGGCTTCAAGTAGATGATGTGAAGTAGCCAACCTCCCGTGAGCGACTGTCTAGAAACAGGGATAAGGAAAAGGAGCTAGGGCGGTGGGAGGATAATGGAGAATTTAGATTTTTGTTCCTTCTCCAATTTTTAACAAAGAAATACACACAAAAGCAATTTCTAGGATTTGAATCCAAGCAGGATGCAAACGAGACAAACCAAAATGGTATCAACATCGCTATTTTACGTTTGATTCAATTTGAAATCAATTAATTTCATCTACTATCTGGACACCTGATTCCATAGCTAGATAATTTAATTTTAATTTATTTTTTGAAGAATCGAAGCTCAATTATAAATCCTTGGACGCAACTTCTCGGTTGATGAGTGGGGACTGAATTATTTTGCACTAAAACTTTAGTCATTGAGTTCTATTTAATTTGTTTGCGACGAAATCGAAGGACTGAACTAAATTTCCAAATTCATATGTGTGTGACCAATGAATTTTAAATAATCACCAGACTTGCCTATTTCTATAACAGATACGTTCTGACTTCGTGAAGCAGTTAGAATAGGCCGGATAGACAGATATGAAAAAGATATAGAAATTTTGATAGGTGAATATTAGAACATAGAGACCGTTATTATTGTCGATATTCTGTGCTTGAGTCCATAAGTATAGTTTAACAGGAGGTAAACATCAGTGTTACACATGCCTTGTCCCCCTAGGACACTAGGGCCTCAAGGACATGTGGCGCCTGTAGAGCCTCCATGGCCGAGGCTAGCATAGGAGGGGTCTAGGAGAAATGTGGTGAGCATGGAACCTAGCTATTTTAGGGCCTCCAATCCTCACATAGTAGTTGGTGGAGCAGGAGCTTGAGAAAGGGCCCATCCTAGATGTTTGGAGTCCACCCAGGGGGTCTAGGACTCCTAGAGATATCTTAGGAGCACATGGCCTCACTAGACCATGCGAAGGGCAGAGGCCGACCATGACATGTGGTGGAGCCGGGGCCAACATTAGCCGTTGTAGGAAGGTGCCTTTTTGAAGGTTTGAGTGGTGAGGCTCCCCATATGTTTAGCATCATGGCAGAGCCCTAGCCACGCATATTGATGACTCCACAATGTGGTCTTGTCGTCTCTTAAACCACCTTGAGGGTTGGTCCTATTGCCTATTTTTCGTGTGGAGTCTAGGGCATTCGTACCCAAGGGCGCTGATAGTGTCTGGGTACACTATAATACCTTTTAAAAATCTCCCCTATAGTGTTGTTGCCCATTCTAGGTTTATCCTATCAGCAAGTACCAGAGTCCTCCTAATGGGTGAATGACAAAACAACAAATAAACCAACTTGCACCTTCCTATGCAAGGAGAGCCCATATGCCTTATTTCAAGTAAGCAAACCACAACTCCATTCCATTTAATTAATTAGTCAATACCAGGGATTACATTCTTGTATTGAAATTTCAAAAGACGTTTTGTTGAGTAAATTTTGATTTTTACATTTTCAAATTTGAAACCGAAATACACCAAAAATCGGTCCTATTTTCGTATCTCGATCAGTTCACAACAAGGATGAGAAATGTAACCAGATTTTGTTGATAACGACCAAGAAACTCTTCCATATTCGAGTGTCCATATAAGTATTATGGTTGTACTATTTTCTTGGGTTGTCACTTGGTGAGAACCGGTCTATCGGAGGCAGAAAATCCCTCTGACTGGGTGGCAGAATGCACACGCCCTAGTCCTCTGTTGAGGAGGGGCCTAGAGGTTTGCCTGATCGAATAGGTGAACTAAAGAACACAAGTGTATAGAGTGATTCAGGTCGCTAGAGCGTAATACCCTACATCCACTATGAGTTATATTGCTTGAGAGCTTGAGTGTCTTGGGTCTGGATGTAAATCGACCTATCCTCTGCATCGCTAGTGCCCTCCCTTTCATTGTTCAAGGGGAGCATGTTACAAGGGAGTTGGGGCCTCAACAAGTGGCCAGGATTACTGTTAGACAAAGCATCCTATGCGGAACCTCCCAAGTCATTAGACCCACCTACAGTTGTCCTTGTCCAGCGGACCTCGGACAACCCTGTAGATGCACCTGATCACTCGACAAGTTCGGTATCTGAATCCTTTACCTTTTCCTAAGAGCGTTCACCCGTCACGCAGATATTACAACACATCGAAGGAACGAATAAGCGGAAGCATTTACAGTAACTTAATTTAGATTAAAATATAGAAAGAGTGTTATTATTACAGAGCAGTGGTATATGAGTGCAGAAGTACTATTATTACAAACTCGGGAGGCAAAAACCCCTCCGCTTAAAAGTATAATGTTTTTAAAAGGAGGACAACATCCTCCCGAGGCTTCACTCTTGAGATTCTTCCTTTGGCACCACCTTAGAGCAAAAGCAGCAAAAGTTTGCTGCTTCCTCACCTACAACAACATGGGTTTGAAAACCATGAGTACAAAGTGTACTTTCGCAAGTCTTACCCGTCAAAACAAAAGACTCTCAAAGATATGCTGGCTTGAGGGAGTCAAGGTAAGGTTAATCAAGAATCAAGACTCTGTTTGCAAAAATGCTTACTAATAGTGGATCCTTAAAAATCCAGTTTTATTAGCAAGTTAAGTCATTACCTGAATCTAGAGTTATTTCTACCCTAGTTCAAGCACTTGGCCTATACTAGCCATCCTTTTATCAACCCTTCTTGTTCACTGGAATGCTACCTGTGGGGCAGTGACCAAGTCTTCATGTCCGAGAAGTGATGGCAATCCTAATCAATTAATACCCAGCTGGGGATCTCCAATCACACGACATATGTAGCACTTAACCCTTGCATATGTCAACTCGCCCACCGGGGTTCTTAAGACCAGATCAGGTTCATGCCAACCGAGAGCACAGATACACCACCGTCCAGCCTCTTGCCATGGAGGGTACACGCTACTCTCTCCATCTCTCCACTCCCATTGCGTGTTGTCTTATTCTGGTATTAGTCTGCCTAAGGCAAAGCTTACCCATGATGAGGTATGTGACCAGTTAAAAGGTCCTCAATCATCAAGCCTACATCGACACGGTCCTTAATCGACGCAGACGGAGACACTACACCGAGACTCTCTTCTCGTGCAAATCACCCGCCCGGTCTCAGCTTTATAATTTAAAACCCAAAGTTTGGTACCTGGCAGAGGTACATCTTTTCCGATGTTGAACCCATCATGGCCATGATGGATCCACCATCAAGTTTTATCTTTGAAAACATCCCATCCCACTTGAAGCATCATATTTTGTCAAAACAAAACATTTTGTTTCTAGAGCAAGACTAAGCATCAGAAAAACCTTTTCATAAAACAGGTGATCAAGGAAAAGTAATCAGGTTTCAAGGAAGGAAATGCATCAATTGTTTAGCACACAACTCCTATCACCTAATGCATCAAGCAAGTGAGAAAGATTTTAAAATAGCAAGGAGGTGGCAAATGCACCGGGGCTTGTCTTGTGTTATAGGAGAATCAGGTTCTTCTCCACAAATATCAAAATATAAGCAGTTCCCGGCAGGTGGGTCTTCAGGTGGTGGTGGTGTAGCTCCTTCTCCTTCAACAACTATTTCTTCCTCGTTCTCTATATATATAACATGAATGCTCATGTGATGTTTATGTAAATGCAATGATAATAAAGGTATATCATATTAGGTCTTGAATACAATTTTCCTTCACGGTTCTTCAGGGAACTAGGGTTTTTGAAGTCAGTTCTTTATTTCAGAGGGCAGACATTACTTAGAAGACTAGGGTTTTAGGTTTAGGAATCAAACAATGTCCAAAGCAAGTCAAACTTCACCCAAGATTTCTAAATATCATTTTAAGCTTATCCAAAAAGTTTGGTGCTTTTTGGAGTTACTAATTAATTTCTAAAATTCCAGGAGTAAAGGTTTAAGCCCTTTAAATACTATATAATTCCTTGTTTGGACTAAAAATCTGGGAACCATTTTTTATTAAATACTATAGAAATTTAGGAGTCCAACAAAATTGGTCTCACATTTTTAGCATTTTTCTAGGATTTCCTATGGATTTTTCAAAGTCTGGTAGAAAAAGAAAAAGGGAAAGCATCAACAGTAGTGGGCTTAATCTGGCCTGGGGACGGCCCACGACAGGCGAAAGCGCCCGTGCGCACGCCCGCGCTGACGACTTTGCACAAAGGCCCCTGGCGATTTAAACAATCTGAACCGAGTTTGTAGCACTATTTCCTTGAGTCACTGACAATTGCACCGAGACCATCGTACTTCTATTCCTTCACAACCCGCGATCCTCGACGGTGAACGGCGACAGACCGAGCTCCGGCGAGCTCGTACTGGTCGGAATAGGCAACGGCTAGGGCTCTAGCTTGGCTAACACTTAATTTAAACCCCTAACAATCGTTTCCCCCTCGATCAATTTCAAGGTTCTAGCCCCCAAACCATCTGCTCACGGTGACCGCGCAATTCGGAACAATTCAAAGTGTTCCCGTTGATCTACTCTGGTTCAGTGCAATTGTTGGACCGATGAGCTTCAAGGGCACACAGGAATGCTAGAACAAGAGCGAGGAGAACATGATCGGACCTGTGGAGCGCTGACCGCGACGAGGTTACTTAGTACGGTGCTCTAGACCGATTTGGGGGAAGTCTCAAATTGGGGCTCTCTGGTGGATAATCGGAGGCACGGGTGGGTGCGTTGGGTGCTTGACTACATGGCGAAGCCGATGGCACACTCAATTTATAGGATCCGGGGGCGGTGGCCCGTGAATTTGAGATGGCGCGGTGGCGGCCAAGGAGAGAGGAGAGTACTGTCGCAAGGAATTGGTGGCTTTCACCATGGCGAGCACACCGGCGATCAACGGACATGCGTAATACGAGTTACTGTGACGTGGTAAGGCACCTAGGCACGCGGCGCGCGGTCGATAGGCGACCAACTCCGGCGACCTTATCTGAACTGGCCGTGAGTCAGGCAGACACGGCGGCCGGGGTTGAATAGTGGCCTAGGTTCATCCTCAAGGCGATATTTACTACCCCGAGCACCTATCAGTACTCCGTTGAGCACGAATCACATCACCGGCGTCAATCGAGGCGTAAGGTCACCGGCGGCAATATTCCCTGAACCTACTGATATTTGTGTGGCACTGTACCATTGGAGGCCTATTCAGAGCGCCTGACAGACCGACTTGCAGGGCGATTAGCTCCAAATTTCATACAGTGACATGACCATCTCTCTGCATCAAAGTTGTAGTCCTATAATCCAACTACAAATCGGCTATAGAGACCTGGCTCATGTACCCACTCCTTTGAGCTTGAATCGAGTCCAAAGTTGATCAAATCTCAATGTTAGTAAAAATTCAGGCTATAGGGGTGACTGACAGCAGTACTTGGAGTCCATTTAACTTCATCTTTTGTACAGCACTTATGCCTGATGACTTAACCAAAGTTATACTCCTTTAGTAGCTCTATAATTTTGATGTATTGACCCTGGACAAATTCCTTGTAGATTTAGAAATATAGAGCTCTAAAGTTAGCCCTATTCAACTGATTTCAGACTTAGCCATATGAGAGGTATAGGATGTCTTTTTGCAATTAAGCCCAAATCTCATAATTTGATTTGCAAATCCTCAAACGTGTGAAACATATGATTTGAGGTGCCATAATACCTGGGTTTTTGCACTTTGGTCCAAAAGTGCACCAATTTTACACTTAGCCCCATAGGGTTCCAATTTAGGGTTTTCCAGGGGTCTTTTCAGGGTTTTTAGTATTCTAGGGTTTTGATGCCACTCAAGTCCTTTCAAGGGGATATCTTAGGGTCAGTTCTCATGTCTTTTGAAGTTTTCACATGCTTGTGCTTCTCTTATATCCATAACCCAAATCTGGGGTTAAGCACTTCACCCTAGGGTTACCCACACATCAAGCCATATCAGTACAACTTATTTGAAATTTTTACCTAGTGAATGCATTCTAGGTGTGACAAACACATGATATGCTCATGCTCATGATGTTATGCTCAAATTTAGTGACAGTAACACCAGGGGTGTTACATCCATCCCCCCATAAAAGAATCTCGTCCCGAGATTTAAAGTCCTAGGCAAGTAGTGGAAAGGAAACGCGTCATATTTTTATTTCCTTATTTCTTGTACAAGGCAGGGGGTGGTATTGGGTCTACTCCTCTTTTACAATAATTGTACATATCTCACAAATTATATGAAGCTAAAAAGCCTGGGAAATTCTTTTCTAAAAAGTCTTGGGTTTCCCATGTAGCTTCATCTTCAGTATGTTGGTTCTATTGTATCTTATAGAATTTGAGAATCTTATAGAATTTGAGAACTCTTCTTCGGGTGATCCTGTCCTTTTGATCCAGGACTCGAATAGGATGTTCTAAATATGTTAAGTCTGGTTCCAAGGTAACATCCATCACATCAATAGTTCGATCTGGCACCCGAAGACATTTCTTCAATTGGGATACATGGAACACATTGTGCACTACAGACAATGTTTTCGGGTAATTGGAGTTGATATGCCACTGGTCCACATTGTTCAAGAATGAGGAATGGACCAATGTATCGAGGTGCGAGCTTTCCTTTTACACCGAAACGAGTCACACCCTTCATAGGTGATACTTTCATGTACACATAATCTTGGACTTGAAAGTATAATAGTTGGCGTCATTTGTCTGCATAACTCTTTTCTCGAGCTTGTGCTTCTTTCAAATTATGTATAATTCATTGAACCTTTTCTTCCATTTCTTTGACCATATCAGGCCTGAAAAACCATCGTTCTCTAGGTTCAGACCAATTTAATGGAGTACGACACTGTCGTCCATATAATGCTTCAAATGGTGCCATCTTGATAGCCAGTTGTTGTATGAAAACTCTGCTAATGGTAAGCATTCATCCCATTTCTGTGGGAACTCCAGAACACATGCCCGTAACATGTCTTCAAGTATTTTGTTCACTCTCTCAGTCTGTCCACTGGTTTGAGGATGATAGGTCGTACTGTGGAGCAACTTAGTACCCAGAGATTTGTGGAGTTTCTTCCTAGAATTTGGATACAAATTGCGG
The DNA here is from genome assembly GCA_029449295.1 of Zea luxurians. NCBI lineage: Eukaryota > Viridiplantae > Streptophyta > Magnoliopsida > Poales > Poaceae > Zea > Zea luxurians. Next base: position 57,592,888 of record JAOPSE010000002.1, read on the forward strand.
TCCACGGTCTGACACAATTATTTTTGGGACCCGTGCAAATTGAGAATACGAGCATTGTAAAGTTTGCACATGTGATTACTGGATACTTTACCTTAACTGGAAGAAAGTGGGCAATCTTTGTAAGTCGATCAATTATAACCCAGATAGAATCAAATCCTTTTGTTGTCCTGGGTAATCCTACAATAAAGTTCATGCTAATGTCCTCCCATTTCCAAGTCAGGATGGGCAAAGATTGCAGTGGACCAGCAGTCTTCATATGTATGGCTTGGCATGTCTACATGTGTCCACACCTCGCCACATAGCGTGCAATTTCAATCTTCATCTTTGTCCACCAATAATGTTGCTTTAAATCTTCATACATCTTAGTGCTTCTGGGATGGATGGAATATCGACTAAGATGTGCTTCATCCAAAATTTGCTGGCGGAACATCATCATCTTTAGGCACAACTATGTGGTTATTAAACCATATTATGCCTTGATCATCCTTTCTGAAATAGTTTGCTTTACCATCTTTTATTTTCTCATGAACATGTTTCATCCCCTTATCACTTCTTGGCATCAATATCTTTTGCAGAAGAACCGACTCAAGCTTTAATTGGTGTAAGGTTCCATGCTGAATTATTCCCAGGTTTAACTTCTCCATTTTTTGGCATAATGTGATGTCAGAAGTCTTACTGTAAGACAATGGCAGGAAGCCTTACGACTTAGTGCATCTGCCACCACGTTGGCCTTGCGTGGGTTGATAGTGAATTTCTAATTCATAATCCTTAATCAGCTCAAGCCATATCCTTTGCCTCATATTTAGTTCTGATTGGGTAAAAATGTACTTTAAACTTTTATGATCTGTATATATATGGCAGATATTTCTCAGCAGATAATGACGCCATATTTAAGGGCATGAACCACAGCAGCTAATTCTAAGTCATGAGTTGGATAATGTTCCTCATACTGGCGCAACTATCTTGAAGCATATGCTATAACTCGTCCCTCTTGCATTGAGACACAGCCTAGTACCACTGCCTGATGCGTCACAGTATACATCAAAGGCTTCTCAATATCCGGTTGAGCTAATACCAAAGCAGTGGTCAATAATACCTTTAGCTGCTCGAAGGCTTCGTTGCATCTTGAGGACCAATTAAATTTTGTATCATTCTTCAATAAGCTTGTGATTGGCTTTACAAGCTTGGAGAAATCCGGGATAAATCTGCGGTAATAGCTAGCCAGTCCAAGGAAACTCGAACCTAATGCATAGTGGTTGGCGGTTTCCACTCTAGAATATCCTTGATCTTGCTGGGATCAACCGCAATCCCCTTGGCAGACAATACGTGTCCCAAAAATTGGATTTCCTGCAGCCAAAACGCACACTTACTGAATTTAGCATACAATTGATGTTCCCTTAAGCGTGTTAATATGATTCGTAGATGCCGAGCATGCTCCTCTTCATTCTTGGAATAAATCAAGATATCATCAATGAAGACCACCACAAATTTATCCAACTCGGACATAAATACCAAGTTTATTAGATATGTGAAGTGGGCAGGAGCATTCGTTAATCTGAAAGACATAACCAAATATTTGAATAATCTGTACCGCGTAGTAAATGCGGTCTTGGGTATATCTTCGAGTTGGATACGGATCTGATGATAGCCCGACCTGAGGTCAATTTTGGAAAATACCCGAGCTCCAGTAAGCTGATCAAATAAAATATCAATCCGAGGAAGAGGGTACTTGTTCTTGATTGTGACCTCGTTAAGGGGTCTGTAGTCCACGCAAATCTGAAGCATTTGATCCTTCTTCTTGACAAAGATTGCGGGACATCCCCAAGGTGACGAACTAGGCCGGATGAATCCCTTCTCCAGTAGATCTTGTAATTGAGTCTTGAGCTCTGCCAACTCATTTGGAGGCATTTGGTACGACCTTCTAGAAATAGGAGCCGTACCGGGCTTCAGTTCAATCACAAATTCTACATCTCTTTCTGGAGGCAATCCCGGTAGATCTTCCGGAAAGACATCCGGGAATTCACATACTACCGAAATATCTTGGATTTTCGGTATGATAGCTTCATAGACTCTGCCAAATGGTTTAGCTGGAATAGCAAAAGGAATGGACAAGAGAACCTCTTCATGGCCATAGCTCAACCTGATGTAGGGATGGATCCGGATATTTATTCGGATGTCAAATTTTTGGTCTTCTTTCTTTGATTGTGAACAAATAATATATATAATTTGTTATGTAAATTTATATTCTTGTTTTTAGCATTGAGGCTATTAATCTTCACAAAAAATAAACATTAAATTCGTTCTATATCTTTTTAAATAATTGATATAAAATTTGGATGTCTATCCGAATACGGATTCAGATGTTTTTTCACTTTTTTGTTATAGGGATAAAATAATGTACATAAAAAGCTATATAAAAATTTATTTAAATACTTCATAATATTCTTAATAACATTGTTAAAAATTAGCTTTAAATTATATGTATAATTGTGCTAAAATATTAGATTTGTGATACAAGTCGGATGTTTTAGGAACATCCCTAACCTGATGGTTCTCAAATCAGTGTTGAGGATAGCTTTGTGCTGGGCTAACCAATTCATGCCTAGAATTACATCTATATCTTGGCCTTTCAGAACAATAATATTGGTGGGAAATCCCGTTCAGCCTATGTTACTGGCACATTGAAGGCCACTTCTTTAGTAAATATTTGTCCCCTAGGCAAATGAATAAGAAACTCTTCCCTTGATTCAGTGCAAGGAATGCAATATTTCTCCACGAATTTCTTGCTTATGAATGTATGAGAAGCACCAGAATCAAAGAGAATAACTGCTGGGTGATTGGCCACAAGAAACGTACCCATCATAATTGGCTCTCTCTCTGGTGTAGTGGCCACTTGAGTGTAGTATATTCGCCCAGTCTTCTTGATATTCTTGCCTGCTGAATTATTTGCCACGTTCCCTTTGCCTTGATTCGAGCTCCCTGAGTTCTGCTGATTGTTGGATTTATTCTGCCTCGGATATGGGTAGTCTTTGATAAAATGACCAGACTTCCCACAGTTGAAGCAGCCAGTTGAGGAACTAGGGAGGGCGGGGAAACGAGCACCAGGGGCACTCGGCTGATTTGTTGAAGTGGGGGTAGTGGCAGGGCGAATGAAGACATGCTGTTTGAATGGGTAGGAGGGCAGACGAGGCGAAGAACGATTTTGATTGAAAGGTCGGATTACAAACCTTGGTCGCTTCTTAGGTCCCTGATTGGACCTGTCACCTCCAAATCCCTTCGATTTTCCTTGGCCTGTATTCTTAGTTTCAACTGCCAGCGTGGTGCTGACAGCCCTGCTGTATGTGAGATCTAGGCAGGTGGCCATTTTTCTTTGAAGTCGGTCGTTGAGGCCTCTCATGAAGCAATTCTCCTTTTTCAGGTCTGTATTTACTTGGTCAATTGCATATTGGTATAAATGATTAAATTTGTTGAGATACTGCATGATAGTATCTCCTCCTTGCTTGAGTCGCATAAATTCCTCCTATTTCATGTGTAGCACTCCTTCTGGAATATAGTGCTCACGAAACGCTAACTTAAATTCATCCCACGTGACCTGATGTCCGGCTTGTTGAATTTCCACAAAATTTCCCCACCAAGTACTGGCAGGGCCTCTTAATTGCTGAGCAGCGAACAACGGCTTCTGGGTTTCAGTGCAGCGGATTAGTCCAAATTTCTGCTCCATAACCTGTACCCATTCGTCGGCTTCTAGAGGATCTTCGGCTTTAACGAAGAGTGGGGGACGGGTTTTAGAGAAGTCCAGGTATGAAGTCTCACGTGGTCCCTGTGGATAAGCCCTTTCGCCATGTTGCTGGAATTGATTTCCCGCCATTTCACGTATAAAGCGGGTATTGTCGACGGTCGCATTGACCAAGGCAGCGATAGCCTCGGCCAATGTTGGCGGTACAGGCGGTGGGTTAGGCGTGTCTTCCCGACCACGGGAAGTACCCGCGCCTTCATGCGCATGAGTCCTTGATGGCATCTGAGGCAAAGAAATATTTGGAGAAATATAACATGCTGATACATACCATCATTTTACATTACCAAAATGTAATGATACAGACTCAAATGTACAACATGACTCCATTACCTATTTTACATTAGTATTATATCTAAACTATACTACTCTAGTATTTATCGTCTTTGGTTGCTTCACTGTCTGTTGTAGGAGATCGCTCGTCAGCCAAGTTCATAGAAGGAGGGGGCTTAAAATTGTCCAATTCCCCACCAAATCCTTCACCTGATGTTCCTAAGGGTCCGGCTCCCATTGCAACAGGGTCGGCAGGCACGTCTGGGCGCAATCGCGAATACAGTACATGGACTTCCTCATGTAAAGTATTGTAATACACCTGCAAGTTATCAAGGGTCATGCTAAGCTTATCCACACGGGCTCGAGCTTTGGCTTCCCGGTCCCAAGCAGTCGAACGTGAATTGACAGCCTAATCGATTGCCAAATCCCGTTCAGCAAGCTCGTCTTGCAGATGTCTGACGTCAGCTCTCAACTCATTCATACGTTGACCATCTTCTACCAACACCCTGTTTCGGTGACATAGCTCCGTCCGAAGCTGCTCCACTTGGGCTTCTAGGTCTCCTATGGGGTCGTTACTGCCGCTGCTGCTCCCTTCATATCTTGGAGCCAGCTGAGGTACGCCAATAGGTCCAGTGGACTTACGCGTGGTTTTCCTCGTACGCTGCGGCATATCTCCATAAGGGGGAAAACTTTATTAGTATAGTTTTTAAACATGATACATGCATAATTACGGAATCAACTATCGTTGATTCACAACCTCCTATACATTGCACTTTGTTACCTGGTCTTATAAGATGAGTATTTCAGAAAGTGGCAAGGTGAGAACGAAAGAAATTTTCTTGGATAAGTATTTGAAAATTCCTTTTGAAATGCCTCATAATATCTGAAGAGATGGGCTTTGCTCCGATACCAGCTGTGACAGAACCTCCCAAGTCATTAGGCCCACCTACAGTTGTCCTTGTCCAGCGGACCTCGGACAACCCTGTAGATGCACCTGATCACTCGACAAGTTCGGTATCTGAATCCTTTACCTTTGCCCAAGAGCGTTTCACCCGTCAAGCAGATATTACAACACATCAGAGGAACAAATAAGCGGAAGCATTTACAGTAACTTAATTTACATTAAAATATAGAAAGAGTGTTATTATTATAGACCAGTGGTATATGAGTGCAGAAGTACTATTGTTACAAACTCAGGAGGCAAAAACCCCTCCCGCTTAAAAGTATAATGTTTTTAAAAGGAGGACAACATCCTCCCGAGGCTTCACTCTTGAGATTCTTCCTTTGGCACCACCTTAGAGCAAAAGCAGCAAAAGTTTCCTGCTTCCTCACCTACAACAACATGGGTTTGAAAACCCTGAGTACGAAGTGTACTTTCGCAAGTCTTACCCGTCAAAACAAAAGACTCTCAAGGATATGCTGGCTTGAGGGAGTCAAGGTAAGGCTTAATCAAGAATCAAGACTCTGTTTGCAAAAATGCTTACTAATAGTGGATCCTTAAAAATCTAGTTTTATTAGCAAGTTAAGTCATTACCTGAATCTAGAGTTATTTCTACCCTAGTTCAAGCACTTGGCCTATACTAGCCATCCTTTTATCAACCCTTCTTGTTCACTGGAATGCTACGTGTAGGGCAGTGACCAAGTCTTCATGTCCGAGAAGTAACGGCAATCCTAATCAATTAATACCCAGCTGGGGATCTCCAATCACACGATATATGTAGCACTTAACCCTTGCATATGTCAACTCGCCACCGGGGTTCTTAAGACCAGATCAGGTTCATGCTAACCGAGAGCACAGATACACCACCGTCCATCCTCTTGCCACGGAGGGTACACACTACTCTCGCCATTTCTCCACTCCCATTGCGTGTTGTCTTATTCTGGTATTAGTCTGCCTGAGGCAAAGCTTACCTATGATGAGATGTGACTAGATAAAAGGTCCTCAATCATCAAGCCTACATCGACACGGTCCTTAATCGACACAGACGGAGACACTACACCGAGACTCTCTTCACGTGCAAGTCACCCGCCCGGTCTCAGCTTTATCATTTAAAACCTAAAGTTTGGTACCTAGCAGAGGTACATCTTTTTCGATGTTCAACCCATTATGGCCATGATGGATCCACCATTAAGTTTTATCTTTGAAAACATCCCATCCCACTTGAAGCACCATATTTTGTCAAAACAAAACATTTTGTTTTCTAGAGCAAGACTAAGCATCAAAAAAACCTTTTCATAAAACAGGTGATCAAGGAAAAGTAATCAATTTTCCAAGGAAGGAAATGCATCAATTGTTTAGCACACAACTCCTATCACCTAATGCATCAAGCAAGTGAGAAAGATTTTAAAATAGCAAGAAGGTGGCAAATGCACCGGGGCTTGCCTTGTGTTATAGGAGAGTCGGGTTCTGCTCCACAAATATCAAAATATAAGCAGTTCCCGGTAGGTGGGCCTTTAGGTGGTGGTGGTGTAGCTCCTTCTCCTTCAACCACTATTTCTTTCTCGTTCTCTATATATATAACCATGAATGCTCATGTGATATTTACGAAAATGCAATGATAATAAAGGTATATCATATTAGGTCTTGAATACAATTTTCCTTCATAGTTCTTCAGGGAACTAGAGTTTTTGAAGTCAGTTCTTTATTTCAGAGGGCAGACATTACTTAGAAGACTAGGGTTTTAGGTTTAGGGATCAAACAATATCCAAAGCAAGTCAAACTTCACCCAAGATTTATAAATATCATTTTAAACTTATCCAAAAAGTTTGGTGCTTTTTGGAGTTACTAATTAATTTCTAAAATTCCAGGAGTATAGGTTTAAGCCCTTTTAAATACTATATAATTCCTTGTTTGGACTAAAAATCTTGGAACCATTTTTATTAAATACTATAGAAATTTAGGAGTCCAACAAAATTGGTCTCACATTTTTAGCATTTTTCTAGGATTTTCTATGGATTTTCAAAGTCTGGTAGAAAAAGAAAAAGGGAAAGCATCAACAGTAGTGGGCTTAATCTGGCCCGGGACGGCCCACGACAGGCGAAAGCGCCCCTGCGCGCGCTCGCGCTGACGACTTTGCACAAAGGCCCCTAGCGATTTAAACAATCTACTCTGGTTCAGTGCAATTGGTTGGACCGATGAGCTTCAAGGGCACACAGGAATGCTAGAACAAGAGTGAGGAGAACATGATCGGACCTGTGGAGCGCTGACCGCGACGAGGTTACTTAGTACGGTGCTCTGGACCGATTTGGGGGAAGTCTCAAATTGGGGCTCTCTGGTGGATAATCGGAGGCACGGTTGGGTGCGTTGGGTGCTTGACTACATGGCGGAGCCGATGGCACACTCAATTTATAGGATCCGAGGGCGGTGGCCCATGAATTTGAGATGGCGCGGTGGCGGTCGGAGAGAGAGGAGAGTACTATCGCAAGGAATTGGTGGCTTTCACCGTGGCGAGCACATCGGCGATCAACGGACATGCGTAATACAAGTTACTGTGACATGGTAAGGCACCTAGGCACGTGGCGCGCGGTCGATAGGCGACCAACTCCGGCGACCTTATCTGAACCGGCTTTGAGTCAGGCGGACACGGTGGCCGGGGTTGAACAGTGGCCTAGGTTCATCCTTAAGGCAATATTTACTACCCCGAGCAACTATCAGTACTCCATTGAGCACGAATCACATCGTCGGCGTCAATCACGGCGTAAGGTCACCAGCGGCGATATTCCCTAAACCTGCTGATATTTGTGTGGCACTTTACCATTGGAGGCCTATTCAGAGCGCCTGACAGACCGACTTGCAGGGTGATTAGCTCCAAATTTCATACAGTGACATGACCATCTCTCTGCATCAAAGTTGTAGTCCTATAATCCAACTACAAATTGACTATAGAGACCTGGCTCATGTTCCCACTCCTTTGAGCTTGAATCGAGTCCAAAGTTGATCAAATCTCACTGTCAGTAAAAATCCAGGCTATATGGGTGACTGATAGCAGTAGTTGGAGTCCATTTAACTTGATCTTTTGTATAGCACTTATGCCTGATGACTTAACCAAAGTTATACTCCTTTAGTAGCACTATAATTTTGATGTATTGACCCTGGACAAATTCCTTGTAGATTTAGAAATATAGAGCTCTAAAGTTAGCCCTATTCAACTGATTTCAGACTTAGCCATATGAGAGGTATAGGATGTCTTTTTGCAATTAAGCCCAAATCTCATAATTTGATTTGCAAATCCTCAAACGTGTGAAACATATGATTTGAGGTGCCCTAATACCTTGGTTTTTGCACTTTGGTCCAAAAGTGCACCAATTTTACACTTAGCCCCCTAGGGTTCCAATTTAGGGTTTTCCAGGGGTCTTTTCAGGGTTTTTAGTATTCTAGGGTTTTGATGCCACTCAAGTCCTTTCAAGGGGATATCTTAGGGTCATTTCTCATGTCTTTTGAAGTTTTCACATGCTTAGGCTTCTCTTATATCCATAAGCCCAAATCTAGGGTTAAGCACTTCACCCTCGGGTTACCCACACATCAAGCCATATCAGTACAACTTATTTGAAATTTTTACCTAGTGAATGCACTCTTGGTGTGACAAACACATGATATGCTCATGCTCATGATGTTATGCTCAAGTTTTAGTGACAGTAACACCAGGGGTGTTACACGTCCAATGTCAGGTAAGAGCTGGAAGCGCTATATCTTCTAGGCGTGTACTTCGTCTTGGTCATCGTGTTGCCTTTTAGCATCCTATCCTCATGTCCCGTTTAATCGGAACGCAGGCGTAGCCCTTGGTGTAGTTTGCGGCATAGCACGTTGCAGACTGGATGCACTATGGGCATTTAATGTGAGGGATACACCACCTGCCCCAGGCATGGGCTAGCATGCATCCCTCCTGCATCTAATGCTAGTGGCCCATGTAGGAGGTCAACGTTAGGCGCCACCCAGACGTACCCCGACCACATGTCGGCACCGGACCCCTGCTTGGGTAGAAGGCAGTCTTGGGAAAACGTGTGGTGATGTGACACCCCCGGACCACATCTAAATAGGGATCTAGAACATGCTTGAGGAGGTCCAGACCTAGCCATAGCGGCCCGGACACGCGGTGGCCCTAGGCCTTACTTGGCTTGAGGCCCAGGTGGCATATGTGGGGTCTGATGCTGATCTTGTAGCCAAAGAGTACCTTTATTCCTAGGTCATGGAGTCCTTCCGAACCCCCTCCCTGGGGACCTGATCGGGCCGATGCAAAGGTTCGGGTCCTATCCATAGGGGCTCAAACCTATAGTCAAGGTTGCTAATTACTCTAGGGCTTGCGATGATCGTAGCCCATCCTTGGAGACGAGCCCAACTGACCCGTGGCCACATATGACAAACCACATTCTTGAGACGAGCTGCAACCTAGTAGTCTCGTGGTTATGCGTAGCCACAGTGGTATCGCCTTGACCTAGCAGGAGTGGGTACACAATATTTAGGGTACCAACACTGTCCTTAGAGGAGTAACTTGAGTAAAACAGAACTCAACAACATGTTCTAGTCCTCATTTTTCATGTTACTAACAAATCATCTTTTAAATCACATACAGTTCCATAAATCATTAATCATCTTTGAATTTTTGTAGTTTTGAGCATTACCATCATGCTAATCCAATAATCCACTTCCAGGTTATCAAGGATAGGGTGTAACAAAAACTAGTTGACCTAGTTAGGAGCAAAAGTTTTGGTCTAATAACATGTGATATTATGACGAATAGGACATAGGTTATGAACTACTTACCTTCCGCACGATGCTCAAAATATTCCCAAGTAAGGCTTTCTGAACACATACAAACCTTTGGTTCTTTTTGAAGCAATCATACAAGAAAGAAACATAAAATAAGACAAACATTACACCAACTAATAAAAACAGAGATACTCACCCTAACTTAGCATTTACAACAAGGATTCTTAGTGGATATCAAGGAAATTCATGCACGGAGCACTAGAAATAAAATAAGAAGGCTCATAGATATTTACAAGGAACTAAAGGTCTCATGGTTACATATGGAAGATCTAGGTCCTTGAAATAGTTGGGTATTCATATACCAACTAGGTAGGTTGTGTTGATACATTAACAACGTGTTAGGTTTGAGGAATGAGGTAGTCCATTATCTTCTCATTCCTCACTTTCTTGTTTGGTTTATGGAATGGAATGTGTTGATCCATCACCATTTCATTCCTCATAGGCTAATAATTAGTAATAATATGAGGAACGAGTTCATTCCGACAAATTTGTGGAATGGACTCATGATGCATCATCTAATCTAGAATGGATTGATTCTTCAAACCAACACCACCTAAAGTTCACTTCTAGATATATCTTCACACTTGCTAGGGGTTGTTTCTTGGAAGAGTTGTAAATAAATAGTCGTTGCATCATCGACAATGCATGTTGAGTTTGTGGCAACATATGAGGCCACTAGGTAGGCGACGTGGGTAAAAAATTCATACCCGTATTAAGAGTGGTTGATAACATAGAAAGACCATTAAGAGTATACTACGATAAAGAGTTAACAATATTGTACTCCCATAATAAGTCAAGTGGGGCTGCCAAGTACATTGACATTACATTATGTTGTTAAGGAGAAGATCCAAAATCAAACTATTAAAGTTGAGCATACTAGAATTCATCTAATGCTAATGGATCCGCTCATAAAAAGCTTTCCACCCAACGTGTTTAGACAATATGTAGCGAGCATGGATAAAATGAAAGCTTATGATTCTGGATAAAGGGGCTATAGAACAACCATAGAGAAAGTTACTCTATCTTAAGGCAGGTGGGCATGTTATAATGAATGAGTTCGATGTCATATAGTTGGTTTCGTAATGAATTCGTCTTGATATGTAAAATTGCTAAATGGTGGAATATAAAAAGATAAAAGAATAAGAAAATCGAGAACAAAGGGGAGAATGTTGGGAGTGTTCTCTAGCTCGATCAAGATCACATAGTATGAGTCTATCCTATCCGCACCCTAATTGGTGGCATGGCTCTATCGTTGGTCGAAGCCCTCGATCATAGGCACTATATTATCCATGAATAGGGCTACACACGAGACCCAAAGCTTCCTGCTCCTAAAACCCTAGCTGCCTCAAACCACATGACCCAATCTTTCTTTTAGCGCCTGAGTGACTAGAAATGCCCAATGATCGATGGTGACAGTGAACCCTAACGATTTCTCCTCGTCAGTCACCGAGACACCAAGCGCCTAACCCTACAAGGAGGAGAAAGACCAGAGGGGACTTTGGACATCGGCCCTCAAACTCTGGACATCTCTACAACCCTTAGCTTGCAATTCACCTCGACCTCAAAGGTGCGATTGCTCTTTCTCTTCACCTCGTTACCATCTCAATTACTCTAGTTATACACTTATTCGATCATAAGTAAAGTTTTGGAGGCTGGCTAGAGGGATTAGGTGTGTTACCGAGTAAAGTAAATGATTATATATTAAGTTCTCCTGTCATACATAAATTCTACCATATGTGTTTGTTCAGGCTTCAGCCATGCAAACAAATGAAAAATGTTTGTCTTTCCTATTCTGAAGCAAGAAGCAAAAAACTCAATGCAACTTGATAAAAAACACTCTGTGGAACAGTGTTAGCACTAACACACGAACTAGAGTCACTATAGGAAATAGATAAATCTATGTCGGCTAAACTTGTTTATGTCGGTTCATAATAAAACCAACATAAATAAGTTATTTTATGTCGGCTATAACTTAACCGACGTAAATAATTAATTGTTTATATATTAAGTTCCTGTGTAAATAAAATTATTTATGTAGGTGGAAAGAAATCGACGTAGATTAGGCTTTAAGCTACGTTTGCTATTATAAGCGACGTATATTAGTCGTAAACCCTTTTCTAACTATTCCCTCACTTCTAAGCCACTTCTGCATTTCTTGTCATTTCATCATATCATCTGTTGCATGCTCGCCCCCTCCACCCACAGCCATCTCCTTGCTGGGCCCACCGTCGTATGCTCGTCGCCGCCCCCTGCTCGCCACCACCACCTGGTCGCTCTTGTCTCAGGCTGTCTCCAGCAACGTCCCCTAAATTATATCCCCTAAAGAAATATTCTCTGTACTTTACAGAACCCTCTAAAAAATTTCGTCCTCTATATCTTCGCCAACTCCAGCAACGTTCTCTAAATTCGGTACTCTATATCTACAGTGATAACAGAATTCATATACTCATTTTTTGATATTAATACAATTTAAACTTATGTGTGTAATGGAAAAATGAAGTTATTTATTTCTAGAAATTTTATAAAGTAAATTAGGAACTAATTATAATAATTATATTTTGCAACCGACATTACTAATCGTTTTTTCATAACGTCGTCTACGTACATATCTATATATGTATTGGACATAAACGGATAATACTAATCTAATAATCCCAATTAGCAAAAGTGCTGCTACTATTAGATTTACACACAAAAAAAGAATAGAATTAATCGGCCAGCAGAGGTAGCGGAGGTAGCTGCAGACGAATGACCACATTGAAGAGCGGGCCCCAGGGCTGAGCAGACGGATAGCGCGCGTAAGGACTCCTCTACGTTTAGCGTTCGCTCGTACGTCCTCTATATTTTAGAGTTCCTTTTAGAGTTCATTGTTGGACGGCGTAGAGAACATTTCGTACTCTAAATTTAGAGTACAGAACCATTTAGCGTGTATTGCTGGAGGCAGTCTCAGCCGCCTCTACCTGCTCACCCCCACACGCGTTCGCATCCACCAGATTCTACTGGCCGTGCTAGTTGCAGATTGTATGTCACACCCGGGTTTCACGGGCACCTAAACTCGGGCACGAAATAATCACCAAGTGTGTTAGGACCAAGTCTCACATATATGATGACTCATGGTACAAAAACGAATGTCACATTTTACTATATAATAGGAGTTTCTGTACAAAATAGATAAATAATTACATCATATGCAGACAACGATCCAGCAACTATAGTTGACTGGGAGACGACGACCTAGACCACTCACGAACTCATCACAGCATCCTTCGTGCGCCTCCTCCTGTGGTACCTGTTCTTGACCTGGGGGATGTGAGTACAGCAAGGGTGAGCTCATATACGTTTATCGCTCAACAAGTTGTGGGGAATAAGGTGCATGAACTCACCAAAGGTGGGAGCTCATGCTAAGTGTAAGTCTTACCAAAGAAGATGGTTAAAGCTGAGTCTTGCTTTTAAAGTTAGTCAAAAATTTTATTAGCAGTTACTAGGTACAAGTAGATACTAATCCAATTAAATAAGAGGTCAAACTTAATAATAACACCCACGATGCATTGCATATGATAGATTAAGTTTAGTTCCATAAATTAATCATACGAGAGTCCTGAGCTGCTCATGACCGCGAGCACGACTGATATACCAGTTTTACACTCTACAGAGGTTGCGCCCTTTACCCACAAGTCGTGTATCCCGTCTAGCCAGGGTTAGCTAAACCCTTAGACACTTCTGAGGTGAATGGCTAGGGATCCACTACGAGGCCTTTACAAAGTTTCACTAGCTTTAGAAAACCCGCTACAGTTTCTAATAAGGGCAATATAGGAATCTCTCGTCCGAAAAGACATCGTAGCACGATCGACCCGAAAACCTCTCTATACGCAACTCCCCTACCACCCTTGTTCCTTTCGGGTAAGGTAGTCCTCCACTATCTTTCTTAATTAGTTAGTCATGGGCGTCTCATTCCACCCTTGTGGTAGCACGTGTTTCTCAAGTTAAGCTACATATTCCAATTAACACAATGATCTTGTCATGAATAATAATTAAAACAACAGTATAATTAGAACATGATCATAATGTAATATTAATCACAAAACTAGATAGAGCAATAACATAACTATCCAAAAGTTCAGTGGTAAATAAGGTGTGAGATAAACAAGTCTAGGGAAATCTATTAGTCACATCAGATTAACCTGAGTATGTCACGGTGATTAATATGAACATTATTGGGTAAAGAAAAGTGATCAGGAGCAGAACTTATCTTTTTAGTGCAACTCTAGGTATTCTCCAATGTAGGATCCAGGTGCTTCATAACCTCGCTTTTGAATAAATTTTACAAACATCATCTAGCTGGGATGCGTATTGGTCGTGCGCTACGTTGACAGCTACACCGCGAGCGAACGATCAGCTCATAGATGAGCAGCGCTAGGGTAGTGCGGCGGTATGGCTATGGCTGCGCCCCTGTGTGGCTATGGCGGCTCCTACAACCATTGTTTGTGGGCATGGCGCATACATATTTGGCATAGTTGCGGCTAGGACTACTGCTCCGTGCGATTCGCTAGCGGCTTGCATGCTTTGTGATCTGCTTATGGCTCTGGCGTCTATTTTTACTAGGTGAGTGTCCGTGCGTTACAACAGGAATATATAATAACATGATAAATTATATAAAAAAATATGTCTTATATTATTATAAGAAAATATTTCATAATCCATTTGTAATCCTGATCATACATAAATTTTGTTATTTTAATTTTACTGTTTTACTACTACATTGCAACAATCAGTATCATGCAGACTTCGATATATACCACGATTTGTATGATCTCATCATTGAAGAGCACGTGCCACACCTGCCGTACAAGTTCCCTCGTACATCATCAGGTACGCACCACCATACACGCTTGCTTAAACAAAAAAGGCAAGTGTATGTGTCTGCGAAGAGAATTAAAGGCAGGCCGGCACAAAAGCTACCATGACGATGGCAAGTGGTCATTTCTGTCGGTCCTCCTCTGCGTCACCTCTGGCGCCAAGATGACGCCACATACCTTGATATAGTAGTCGTCGAACGCGCATGACATGGCGAGTACCGATGACTCTTGGCTGGGCTACCAAACGAAGTGTACCCCAGGCTCATCAGCGAGGTAGTACACCTAGTCATTGCACCACCGGATGTGCTACTCCTCTACATACATCTTGTTTGAGGACACTCACACAACGTCAGCAACGGCCATCGTCCCAGCGCACAAGAATTCATGGCCGTTCAGTAGCGACTTACGGGGCAGGTTGAGCTTCAGATGGATGATGAGCTGGATGGCGTGACAACGCCGTCGTTGGATGTGGTGCCTAAAACAACCCGAGAGTCGCCAGCGTTGGGGACGACCATGAGGTCCCCCTGTTTGAAGATGGACAGCGGGGTGCAGCCGCTCTAGATCACGTCCAAGCGGCGGCTGCGCCAGAGTTTGCCGAATACAGCGGCGCATGCGGACACGTAGGACTGCTTTCAGAGGTCGAACTGGCAGTAACCAAGCTTCTTCTCGTCGTCGATGAGCAACGCCAACGCGAGCGCCTCCTGTCAGTGGTGTTTGTTCGGGGTTTCCAAGTAAGAAACATGGATTTATGTTTGGCGTTGGTTTATGAAAATGACTTACAAGTCAGATCCATAGAAAAAAATTACGGAGAATAAATGTCACACATATAAAAAAGGAATTTAAGTTGAAAATATTATAAAAACAAAAGAAATTACATGCAAGGCTCTTCTTTAAATACTACTACCTCCATCTAAAAATATAATTCAGTAATTTCGTTGATAATTATCTACTACTACACATTGTGCAAGGGTAGCAGGTGGGATTTAGGAGAGATGTAGTAGATATTTTTACTGTAACAAATATTGACATAAACACACATGTGGTGTAGTGGTAGCTACGAGCACATTTGCTTGAGGGGTCGTGGGTGCGTGGGATGCACGTGGGAATGAGAATGAGCTTTGTGGGAGGGGGAATGAGAAAGACAGTGCGGGGAGGACGGAATGGAAATGACAGAACACTGAATGGCAGCCGGGAAGTAGGGGTAGATAATAATGACTTTTAAATGCACGACCGCATCCAGCTCATTCATGAGCTTATCCATCCAACAAATAAGTGTTGTCCAATGCATGATTTGGTTTATCGAGTGTTTAGTTAAAAATGACGCATCCCAAGGCCACTTAGAGAACGAGGAGACTTTGTTTTATTAGCTTGGATATTGCGTTACCGCATGTACAATGGGTGTCTTGAGTTGTGAGTGTGTCCAGGGGAGTGAATGTAAAAAAACTCAAGACATGTATCTTAACGAAGATACAGTGTCTTAGCTCTATGTTCGAGACAGGAGACTAGCTGATTTATCACTTTAATTTATTAAATGCTCTGATTGTTACAATGAATATGGTAAGACACATGATTTAGATATACCCATTATTTAGATATACCCATTGTATTATGTTGTGTTTTAGTTGTGTCTTATACTTGGAGTACCATGCAAAAGTGTCTAGGTTGTACATGCCCTTAGACACAAAATACTCACCGATCTAATGATAGACATGCATCGGATGGAAATTCCAAGGTTACCACGTGAATATGGCAATAATATAGAAGTAATCATATGTTATAAAATAATTTGTACTCAATATTTATTTGTATTTTATATATTATCATATTGAGTATAATTATTGACAAGCACGTGTTAAGAGCCTTAGTTATGAAGTTTATTCGGTCTTGGAACTTAAAAAAAATATTCATCGTGACTCTAGGTAAGAGACGACTCCGACGAATGGACCCTACGTGTTACTCGTTAGGATTCTCGTTTAGGTCTCAATGCTTACGCAGATAAAGAACAAAGTCCTAATCAAACTCGGGGAAGACGGTTCTAACGAACGGGGTCAACAGATCAACACACAAACCAGAGGAATGAAAAAAACGTTTTTTTGAATTTCTAGAAAAGAGTTTAGATCTAACTCTAATTATTTAGATGGAAATTTGAATTCACACATGCAAAAATAATGTTAAGCATGCGCACAAATAAAATATTTATTTAAAAGAATATTATTTTAAATGTATAATCCATATAAAAGTAATCCAATTTAATTAAATCTTAGTAGATATTTTTATTTAAATTTAAAACTAGAATTTCGGGTCCTACACGGGGTAGGAAGGAGTACTTTCTTAAATATCTAATTGTGATATCCTAATTTATACGACTTTACCTAAAAGACGTTGCATACAAACAAACAAACCAACCAAATATACATACATCGATACATTATATTACCTTATATTTTATTTCTAATATATGTTTTCTATTTTAAATTTAATATGCATGTCTAATTTAGAGCTAAGTTAAATGTTTATTTCAATTATAAATTGCAACAAACAAAAAATCAAGATGAGTGCAAAGTATTTTTATTAATTAATTTATCTATTTAAGTAAATGCTTCAAAACAATACATATAACTCAGTAAAAATAATTCATGTAAGATGTTTTACCATAATAATTATTTAAGAGAATAATTTAAACACATAGCCAATCTTATATGAAACATTTATATAAATTTTAGGAAAATAATTTTAATTTATAACTTTATTATAAAGACTCTTTAAATTTTAAATCTTTATAGAATTTTTCTGAATCTTAAAAATAAGATTTTGGTGTGTTACATTGTAGCACAAACAAGTGAAAGGTAGGCAACACGTCAGACACAAGGTGAAACACCACTGACTTTCTCCTTCCC
This sequence comes from Zea luxurians, assembly GCA_029449295.1. Classification (NCBI taxonomy): domain Eukaryota; kingdom Viridiplantae; phylum Streptophyta; class Magnoliopsida; order Poales; family Poaceae; genus Zea; species Zea luxurians. Next base: position 57,610,474 of record JAOPSE010000002.1, read on the forward strand.
TCCTCTCTAGTACTCTTCTTGATTCTGATGGTGATGGTTAAAAGAACCGACATAAATAAGACAGTGTTATTTACGTCGGTTAGGCAACAACCAACGTAAATAAGACACCATCATTACGTCAGCCATACATGTAAATAAGTAATTTACGCTGGCCGATTGTAGCCAACGTAAATAAGTCTATTTACAACGCTTTATTAGCTACGGCCTGTAACCAATGTAAATAAAATAAAAATCGATATAAATAACTATTTACGATGGTTTATCTTATTTACGACGGTTTTAGCCATAGATTAGTTAGATTCGGGTAGTGTGTGACTCACCGTCATCTCGACGCCTAGGCTACTAGTTATAACAACCAATTTGGGGGCTCAGACAGTGGCGAAGGGCCATTATGGCTCATAATAGTCTAGGGTCTGTTTGTTTCGGCTTCTGTCAGCTTCTGGCCACCAAAAACTACTGCGGACTGTCAAACGCTCAGCTTTTCATTCAGCTTCTATAAAATTCTTGGGGCAAAAACCATACAAAATCAACATAAACACATAATCGGTTGAGTCGTTGTAATAGTAGGAATCCGTCATTTTCTAGATCCTGAGCCCTATGAACAACTTTATCTTCCTCCACACGTAATCATAATGATACTCAAATTCTCCTCACAGCCAGATTCTCTCTACAGCCAGATTTTCAGAAAAGCTAGTCAGAAAAAAACTGAACCAAACAATCACGCCTAATTGAGAAAGCATTTACTTGAGAAAGGTGATGATGGTTACAAATCTTATAATTTATAACTCAAATTTTAAATATTAAGAAGGCATTTCAGAAAAAGGATAGATAAATGTAATTACCTAGATCTACAAGACTTATAATAAAATTATCGATATGCATCTGTATTATATATTATCGTACATGTTTCTTAGAAATTTATTTATATTTTAGACAATATTCACTTCTATATATATGTTGTATGTTTTTATTCTATAATTTAAATAGTTGTGTGTTAAATATTATATGATATAGAGTTATATCTAAATTTTTCTCGGTCCTCCGTCGCTGTACTCAGACAACAGAGAATTTTAGAGATGATCGGCCGGCACCGGCACTGATTGAGTAGCACCTTGGCCATGTCAGGCACGCCGCGCTGCAATTGCTGCCTCTGCCTGCATAGCTCAGCTCGCCAATTGCGAGCACCATGTCCCGCCTGGCGCCTCGGTCGTCCATCGGATGCCAGCCATCCCACCCCAACTACAACGTGACGATTCCACCGGCGGCCTCCGGCCGCCTCGGCGAGATCGCCGACGACTCCCTCGCTTTGCAGGGGAGAAGACGAGGAGTGAGGGTCAGGGACAGAGCATGTGGACCGTCCATAGTACAACGACTTGACACGACAACCATCCGATCCGACCAACCAAACACACCGGCTACTTTCCCCGCCGCGATCTGGGCACTGCTCAGTGTCCCTCGCGGCGACAGCGACACCCCTCGATCTGCGCGAGAGTGCGAGACCACAGCGGCTCGCCGGCGGCGATGATGGCTGGCAGAGCTCATGGCCACAGAAACCGCCTCCGCCGCCTCATCCCGCGGCTCCTCCTCCTCCTCGTCGCCGTCTACGCCGCCTCCTTCGCGATCTACCTCCTCCTCCAGTCCCATTCCCACCACCAGTCGCCGCCGGACCCCACCCCCAGGACTGAAGCCCGTGACGTTGTCCTGGCGCCGTCGTCCTCGCAGAAGCCGTGGCCGCGCCTCCCCTCCTTCCTACCCTGGGTGTCCAGCGCCGTGCCGCCGCCGCCGCTGCACACCTGCGAGGCCTACTTCGGCAACGGCTTCTCCCGCCGCGTGGACGTCCTCCCCGCGGGCCGCGGCGGCGGCGGCTGGTTCCGGTGCCACCACAGCGAGACGCTGGGAAGCTCGATCTGCGAGGGCGCCAGGGTTCGGCTTGACCCGGCGCTCATCGCGATGTCGCGCGGCGGGGAGCCGCTGGAGCAGGTGATGGGCCGCGCCGAGGAGGAGGAGCTACCCAAGTACGAGCCCGGCGCGCTGCAGGTTGAGGGGGCGGCGGCGGGTATGCCGGCGCCCCTGGTGGACGCAGGGTTCCTCAACGACTACGTACCCACCGGCGGGATCGGGATGCACACTATGAGGGCGCTGCTCGAGTCGACGCGCGTTGTGCCACCCGGTGAGCTGCACTGCTCCCAGGTATTTGCCTTGCTATCTACTAGCAGAGTAGCAGTTGACTTGCTCATTGATGACAAGTGGTTTGTTAATTAATTTCTGAAATCCAGTAATTAGGAAGAGTAGAGTCAGCTCAGTGTTCGAATAGGAGTATTTAATGAAAGTCTGTTTGATCCAGCCCTCATGCTGGATATACTGAGCATCGTATGGATATTTGTTTGTGTTTTAAGAAGACTACGAGAAGAAATAGGATCTAAGAATGATGTCTGCGTCCAATTTATATCCAAAATAGAACATCGTGGGAGTATAGTACTAGTAGTATATAGACTCTGCTTTTGGTTATTTGGTTTCGTATGAATTTGTTCAATTAATGCTGCAGTTATCTGGTGATTCTATCATATAATTATTTCAGTTACTTTGAATGTGAGTTGATTGCAATGTTCCAGTTTTGTCAGAATAGCTAGATATATTCTATCTGTATCATTGAACAAAATGAGCGTCCTTGGTCATACCTTTCTGAGACTCAAAAGTGTAGCTTTTTAGGCTCTTATTGGACTAGAGGTTTCTCATGCAATTTTTTATTTATGTTTCTTCTTACATTCTTTCATCTCTGGAATTCAGTACTCCCTTCTTAACTGTATTATCAAACTTGTTATTGCAGTGGGTTGAAGAACCGACACTTCTGGTCACTCGTTTCGAATATGCGAACCTTTTCCACACAATTACGGACTGGTACAGTGCATATGTTAGTTCCAGAGTCACGAATTTACCAAACCGTCCTAATGTTGTGTTCTTGGATGGCCATTGCAAGGTATGTGATGCGCTGTGTATTTTGTTACTGGTTCACTTCATTCTGTTTGTTGCTTGAGTTATGAGCAACAAGTCTGTTTCTTCAGCTATTACTGGGGTAAACAACAGGCGGTCACATTTTTGTATGCTTGATCTTTTGTTTGTATCGTGCAATGATAACACAGCATGGTGATCTTCCTGTTTTTTCCTCATTTATTCTGCCATATTTTCCTCATGTTTGGAGAACAATTGCAATCAGAAGCAGTTCTTGATTGTAACCCGATCTGTCAGTTTCTTTGTTCTACATTTGAGTCAAATAGCGCCCCCTGTTATATTTTTGGCAGCTAGCCTTGATGCTTCATCCTTTTTTTTGTTTTTTTGCATTGTACCCATCCTTGAACGTATGCCTGGCTTCCAGATTATATTTTTCCTCCATTATGCCATTTTATTTCAGATTTAGCATGACTTAATATGATATTCTATTGCTAGGTAGCAGCCAACTTATTTATTTATACAATGATTTGTGTTTCTTTTCCCTCTCTTGAATATTCTTGTCAAGTGACAGATGTGATCTGATTTCCACAGGCACAATTAGAGGAAACATGGGAAGCACTTTTCTCAAGTGTGACATATGCTAAGAACTTCACTGTTCCTGTTTGTTTCCGACATGCCATTCTTTCACCATTGGGCTATGAGACTGCCATGTTTAAGGGTCTTAGCGAGAGCTTCAGCTGTGAAGGTGCCTCCGTAGATTCACTCCGAGAAAAACCAGACTATGAAAAAACTGCACGATTATCTGAATTCGGGGAAATGATTGTAGCTTCTTTTGATCTTCTGCAGGATGACATCATGTCATCCAAAAAATCGAATGGACTCAATGTTCTCTTTGTTCGACGAGAAGACTACCTGGCCCACCCGCGCCACAGTGGTAAGGTTGAATCGAGACTAAGCAATGAGCAGGAGGTGTATGATGCAATTGACAAGTGGGCACAAGGCCTGAAATGCAAAGTGAATGTCGTGAACGGTCTTTTTGCCCACATGACCATGAAGGAGCAACTCCGTGCTATCCTGGAAGCTTCAGTGGTAATAGGGGCTCATGGGGCTGGTCTAACACACTTGGTTTCAGCAACTCCTGATACAAAGGTTCTTGAGATTATCAGCAGCATGTACCGGCGCCCACATTTTGCACTTATCTCACACTGGAAGTCTTTAGAGTACCATGCCATAAATCTCCCTGGATCATTTGCAAGGGTCACAGATGTCATCAACGAGTTGAGAAAAATATTGGAAGGTCTCGGATGCTGAAACAGAAGTACTCTTCAAGGCCACCACAGGCCATGTAGAATGGACATCGTGTCCACTTCATCACCCATACTTGGTCACACCAGCTGCAAGGGGTCATATGGATTTTAATTCGAAGACATTTTCACAGGCTATTCAACATTGTGCTAAGAAACCAATCATTCTCATTTTCCAGCAAAGAATTTTATTATGCTGCCAAATACAGAAAGTCAAGGAAGCAATCCTCTGTTTGGTTTATGTCAGCAAATGATAACACGTAATCCAGAGCTTTAGGTTGTCCACCCTATTCTTGGACATGATTTTAGGACCAGAATTTTGACAAAACTGTATTCTTTGTTGGATTATAGATTAGTATATATTTTGTGTGTTACATGTTGATCATCTCCACTGTACCCATTGTCTTCTATTTCTTTCCATTCCACCCGCAAAAAAACAGTGACATTTGAGTAGTGACGGGCATAGAAAACACAAAGAACTCAATGTTCGAGAGAAAAAACTAGCTAAAAATGTTGTCTCAATTAAGACACATCCCAGTTTTATTAATGGCTCCCTAAGGGCATTTACAATGGGTGACTTAAGTCGTGTCTTTAACTATATCTATGAGATAAATGTAAAAAAAATCTAAGACATGTTTCTTAACAAAGACATGTGTCTTGGCTCATTGCTCGAGACAGAGAACATAGTTGATTGGTCTATTGAATTTATTAAATACTTTGATTGGATGCAATAAATATAGTAAGATGCAATAAATATAGTAAGACATAGGATTTAGACATGTTACACCGTATCATATCTTGTTTTAGCTATCTTATACTTAGAGTACTGTGTAGCGGTGTCCAAATTGTACATGCCGTAAGAATGAGTTTTGGGACCACCAGAAACACCTGGCAATTATGAGCTATAACTCAAAAACATACTAAAAACAAGAAAATCAGCCCAAAGACATGAGACAAAAAAATCTACCCTAGGAAATGGGCTAAGAAAAAAATGTGGTTGTGTGCCAAGATATTTGGCGTGTGAGAACAAAGAAAAAAACTTGGATTCACAACAACAAAACAATCACAAAACTCAAGGCTAGGTATTGGAGTGCCTCACAGTGTAGAAAATACGAAGAACTCATTATTTCCAGAGCTAAAACCAGCTAGAAAAATGTTCTATCAACTAAGGTATTTTCTATAAGCTTTAACGGTGCCTTTTCGTGGACACCCAAAAAAGCATGAATCCATGAGCACGAAAAATGTTAAAAATGTCAAAATCGACTTATGAGCATGGGACTATGAAAATTAGATGCGCTTGAGTGACTAGATGAACACATTTGATGTGCAAGGCCAACCAAAATCCTTGAAATCTTATTCCAAAATTGATGCAAAAAATGATTATCATTCGAGTGGTGACAAGCACACAGAACTCAAAGAACTTGTTGTATAGGAGCATAAACTAGCTAGAAAAATGTTATCTTGACCAAGGTGCATCTTAGTTTCCTTAATGGTTCCCTAAGAATGTTGGTGCTTGATAGTTTCTAGATCCCCAAAGCACTTGAAACCCATGAGCTAGAACTCATGAAAAATGGTGAAAATAAGAAAATCAGACCGAAGACATGAGACGTCAAAAACCACAAAAATGGCCCAAAAAACATATGGTTGAGTGCCAAGATGGCCATGTTTGATGTGCTAGAACAAACAAAAAGCCTAGGCGTCACATCACATTACAATAAAAAAAACTCATGATCCCTAGTATTTGAGTGCCTCATGTGTGTAGAACATCCAAATAATTTGTTGTTTCAAGAGCTAAAACCGCACTACACCAAAATCATACACTTCCTACGGTTTTTTACTTCCTACAGCTTTTATAATAAACCGTAAGAAATAAATAACTTCCGAGAGGCAACTGGTACCTCTAGGAAATAAACATAACTTCCTACGGTATTTTATAAAAACTGTCGGAAGTTAAAAAATCATAAACTTCCTACGACCTCATTTAGGAAGTTAGGTTTCAGCTGTTGACCAGTCAAACCAAAAGGTAACTTCCTACGACTGGCTCTAGGAAGTTAGCTAGACAGCTAACTTCTTACGACCACCTCTAGGAAGTTAGGTTTCAGCTGTTGACCAGTCAAACGAAAATCTAACTTTCTACGGCGGGCTCTAAGAAGTTATGTGTCCAGATAACTTTCTATGGCCTCCTCTAGGAAGTTAGGTTTCAGCTGTTGACCAGTCAAACAAAAATCTAACTTCCTACAACCGGCTCAAGGAAATTACGTAACTTCCTAGGCTTTACTCTAGGAAGTTATGTTTTTTATCTTAACCCACGAATCAACCTTATCTTTTTTTTCTCACTTTCCTTTCTCTCATGTTTCTTCCAGCTACCGTAGAGGGCGCCCGAGGCCCGCTCGCCGCACCCCGCCGGCGCCCCACGCCTGCCCCGCCGGTGCCCCCGCCCGCCGCGCCCGCCGGAGCGCCCGCCCCGACCCCGACCGCCCTCGGCCTCGGCCGCCGCGCCCGCCGGAGCACTCGCACTCCCCGGCCGCGCCCGCCCCCGTCCCCACCCGCCGCGCCCGCTATATTCTTAATCAACTTGTGATAGAGTGACTCAGTCTCTGATTCAATGCCTGAATGTTTGTATCTACCCGGTGATACTCCGAAATTTCGATGCTTTGATGACTTAGCATATTAGGTTTGTCACTCAGTTTGTCTCACTGTCTCAGTTTCCTATGTGTTTCAGTTTCCTATCTGTTTCAGTAACAGTCTCACTCAGTTTTATCCTCAAGTTCCTATGTGTTTTAGTCTCAGTTTTACTTATATTCATTCTGCATGTTCGGTGACAAAGTGACAATTTTAATATATGATGAGCATACTTCAGTTTCAGATTACAATTCTGTTTCAGTTTCAGTTTCCTATGTTGGTAGAAGTGTTCTTGAATCTGTTGGTAGCAGTGGTTAACCTCTGCGTGGATTTTATTTGTGAAGGATACAATAACTAGGAAAGCATCCTGCTGCAAGCACAGCAGCAGGTGTATATGTTGTTACAACCTAGCACTTTTAAAATGATTTTAGAAGAATAAAGTGATATGTTTTATGTAATGGCAATGCTTGTATTTTGGTTTATATTCTGACTTCAATCCTTTTGGCAAAGCACTCTATGAGATGCTACATTCCATACAAACAACAACGTCCAATCTAACGTGCAAAGCCTAGACGGTTTCAGTTTTAAAAATTATTAAGGACAAATTTTAGCGTTCTGGTGTGGATTACAGTTTTTTGGGGGAAATTTCTTTTCCAACAGCCCTAATAAGATATTTTGGGGAACAATTTTAAGTGAAACTTAAGACTTGACCTTGCCTCAAAAGTGTAGCCTTGGACTATAAATGTAAAGCCCAAAATCAATAATAAATATCCTATTATTGAATGGCATTCACGAACTGTGGCATTTGTTCCCATGGTGAAGGGAGTAAAAAATATTTTAGAATATGATCATTCACGAACAAAGTTCGCTGTTAGAGTATCACGAAGCCACAAACCAACGAGCGTTGTTTTTGCTGCCCTGCCCATGGCTCGTCACGCCTTTGATCGACAGAGCTTCCATGGCACAAACTAATAAGACTCAATGCCGCTGAAAATGATCGTGTGAAATTTTGTTTTGCAGATCGACAAGGCATCGATGCTTGACGAGATAATTGACTACGTGAAGTTCCTCCAGCTCCAAGTCAAGGTACTCCTTCTGCAGTTCTGCTCTTCCTACACCTAGCTAGGCAATGCTGCTGTGGGACGTGTTCCTAAACCCTTCTCATCATTCGGTCACCCAAAAAAACTTTTTTAGAATTCATGAGCCCTCATACGTTTGTTCCCCAATCTTTTGCAGGTTCTCAGCATGAGTAGACTAGGTGGAGCTGCAGCCGTTGGCCCTCTCGTCGCCAGCATGGCATCAAAGGTACGTACCATATGCTCTCTCTTTAGTTTTTTTAAAAAACTAAAGAGGCACCAAAGACCCAGCGACTGATATAGCTAAAACTTTGTGGGCCAAGTATAATGCTGAACCCATACTTTTGTCGTCTTTAAAGCTTAGGAGACATCAACGTGATCTTGTAGCAATTTTTCGCTGAACTGGGTTTCAAACGAGGACTTCATCTAGCTAAGTGGCTAAGTGGGTCTTAATTAGGGAAGGAAACCGTTATTGATGGCAGACCCTTTCATCTGTCCATGCTTACCTGTTAGTTCGGTTAAGTAACCTCTAGGTTCACGAAGTAGCTTTGGCTGGGGATCATACATAGAACATATACTTTTGTAGCTGTATACTACCCTATGTGGCTGTGTGCTAATGTTTTGGTAGGGGGCCTCCTCTCAGCTTGCTCATAGACTAAACAAAGTTCACATCCCATTAGGTTTTCGCTTTAAATAGGTATGAGTTGGAACATTGTTCTTTACTTAGTACTAAATTCTAATGTTGGATTATTGGTATTTTTTACTGCTCGTGTTGGCTATGTTTGTTGTCCTCAAGCTAATCATGTATTGTCATATTTTAGCATTATTATTAGAAGTCATCATTTTGTGTTTTCTGTTTAGATGTCCACTTAATTCATAATTTGTCATTTTCCAAGATTTGTGTTGAAAAATAAGACAATGGGTAAGCTTGATTTATTGAGCTTCTCTATCTCAATCATTTTGAAGCATTCGACTTTGGTCTCTATGTAAATAGTGAGCTACATCATACATTCCTTTTCTATATGACATGTCATTCAGCCGTTGTCTAATTCCTTCTATTTTCTGTTTTTTTCAAGCAATGTTACTCGTTACCATCATTAGCTGTTGATGGGCATATGAACGATATCCACATCTCGTCAAATAGATGATGGGCCTGCTGTACTACAGTTATGCAGATGGATATTGCTACAACCCCATTTCAAACTATCAAAATTTTGAGAGGCCTTTATATCTCCAACAAGGCGTCTTTTTGGACTGCTCTCAGACCATGGTGAGGCTTTATCGCTATCCACTGTTCTTGATCACGTTGGTGCCTTTGTTTGTTGGTCTACTGGTAATGTTGTTCTTATTTTCTAACCATGGTTTTACAACCCAGGGGATCTTGTCTTGGCAACTGCTGAGATCAACTCATCACAAGTTGAATCTCATAGAGCTTTATCGGATACCTGTACATAGGGAGTCTTCAAAATGTTTTCTACTATTCCCCGAGTGAAGTCTTTAGCATGGGGATACTGTTCTGATGCTTTTGATGACTCAAGTTTTAATGAAATTCTAGTTGTATCAAGTGATGCTTCTATCACGGTCTATGTTATGTGTTGTGATACTTGAGACTTTTATTATGACTATGTATGAGATATTGTCTCTTATTAGTACGGGATGAGATGTGTCTTATTATGACTATGGATGAGACTTTTGTGATGTAATTGATGAGACTATGGATTTAAATATTGTTATGCGAGTGTGTGAGATGTTTTATGTGAAAATAAGTTGTGTTATATAACTGTTGATATATTTGTTATGTTGTGGAATGTGGTGCAAAATAAAAATAAACAATATTTGTAATGCTGGTCAAATTAACTTCCTAGAGGCCAATTGGGCTATAGGAAGTTAGCCAGCAAACTTCCTAGGGGCTACAGTCAGCCGCCAGCTAACTTCCTACGGGCTATAGTTAGCCGTAGAAAGTTAGTCAGTTGACGGCGCTGACGGCGTGAAGCTACTAACTTCCGAGAAGCTCCTTTGGCTGTAGGAAGTTAGCTAACTTCCGAGAGGGCTCTAGGAAGTTAAGCTAACTTCCAATAAAATTTTTCCGAGAGCCAAACTTCCGACGGGATGGCTTTACTTCCAAGAGTTTAGCTAACTTCCTAGAGTTTAGGGCTAACTTTCTAGGGTTTAGGCTCTAGGAAGTTCACTATTTTGGTGTAGTACCGGTAGGAAAATGTCGGCGTTTCGGACCCAGGGGACCCTCAACCGGACCGACTAGTGAATTTTGTGCCGCGTGCCGCTGTCCAGATGGGTTGATGCAAGATGGAACACAAGAGGAGGGATGAGGCTATTATTATCTTGCACTAGGGTGCTTGCAGTAGGGGTTACAAGCTTCGCGAGAGAGGGAACGAGTCCTAGGTCTCCTGAGGAGTCTAGTGTTGCAGAGTGGAGCTCGATGCTTGGGTGAGTCCATCTCCGCCGTCCTTGCTGCCCGTCCCCCTCCCCCGAGAAGGCCCTGGGCATCCCCTTTTATAGATACAAGGGGATGGTCCAGCTGTACATATGGGGGTGTTGCTATGTGCTAACGTGGCCCGCGGAGAAGTGCTTGAGCCCTGTAGAAGCGTAGCTGGCGGTGCGGTCCTGTGTCCTGCTGACGTTTCTTTGCCTTCGTAGAGAGCTTGAGGACTATTGACGTCATGGACGCATGCGGGGAACCATCATTACCTGTGACCGGAGTAATCTAGATGTGACTCTGGTCTTGTTCCTTTGTAGCCTGAGGCGGCTAGTTAGAGGTAGGGTAATGAGTATCCCTTGTAGCGTAGTCGGTCCGAGGCCGAGGTCGGGCGAGGCGGTGACTTCTCCTGAGGCCGAGGTCGAGGTCGGGCAAGGCGGAGACCTTCTCCCGAGGCCGAGGCTGAGGCCGGGGTCGGGCGAGGCGGAGACCTTCTCCCGAGGCCGAGGCTGAGGCCGGGGTCGGGCGAGGCAGAGACCTTCTACCGAGGCCGAGGCTGAGGCCGGGGTCGGGCGAGGCGGAGACCTTCTCCTGAGGCCGAGGCCTGGGGTCGGGCGAGGCGGAGCTCCCTGTTGCGCTCGAGGCTGAACTCGGGAGAAGCCGTGACTCACTGTTGTTAGCCTTACCCTGGTGGTTGGCACAGTAGTCGGAACAGGGTGAATAGTGTTGTTTTCCTGTCAGAACGATCAGTAAAGGGGTGAAGTGACTGCGGTCACTTCGACCTTGCCAACTGAGGCGCGCGTGTCAGGATAAGGTGTCAGGCGATCCTTGCATTAAATGCGCATGCGATACAGTCGGCGGTAAGGCGATTTGGTCGGGTTGCTATACGACAAAGTTTGCCCGAGCTTAGCCTCGGACGAGCCGAGGGTGCGCCCGCTGCCTGAGGGGGGCCCTCGGGTGAGGCATGAATCCGTCCGGGACCACTGTTCTTACCCGAGGCCGGGCTCGGGCGAGACGAGATCGCGTCCCTAGGCAGACGAGGCTTTAACTTTGCGTCGTGCTTACCAGCCTTTACGGTCTGTTTTGAAGATGTTTTCCAACTATGCTTAGGAGTATTAGGGGTACCCCTACTTACGGTACCCGACAGTAGCCCTCGAGCCTCAAAGGGAGTGTAGACACTCGCTTGGAGGTTCTGCCGGTTTTTTTGCAAGGAAACTATGTGACGGAACCTTCCAAGTAATTAGGCCCACCTACAGTTGTCCTTGTCCAACGGACCTCAGACAACCCTATAGGTGCCCCTGAACTACTTGACAAGTTCGGTATCCTTCCTTACCTTACCAGGAACGTTTCACCCGTCATGCAGACATTACAGAACATCGGAGATAAAGAAATGCGGAAGCGATTACATAAGCTTACATTTATTAAAAAGTAAGATCATGTTGTTTATTACAGACCACTATATAACGAGTGCAGAGTATTATTATTACACATACCAAGGGAGGCAAAACTCCTCCCGACAACTATCACAAAAGTCCTAATGGAGGATCCTTTCCTCCCGCACTTCATTCTTGTTTCTCTTCATTAGGAACCACCTTGGCACAGAAGCAGTAGAAATCTGCTACTTCCTCACCTAAAAACAACGAAGGGATAAACCCTGAGTATGGAATTACTCAGCAAGACTTACCCGACTAAAGAAAAGACTCTCAAGGGTATGCTGGCTTTAGGGAGTCAAGGTAAGGCTTCTCAATAAACAAGGACTCTGTTTGCAGAAATGCTTACTAAAAGTGGATCCTTAAAAACCCAGTTTTATTTGTCCGGTTAAGTAAAATTACCTGCACTAGAGTTCTTTCTACCCTAGTTCAATCACTTGACCTGCACTAGCCAATTTCTTAACAAACCCATCATCTTTAGTGGAATGCTACGTGTAGGGCAGTGACCAAGTCTTCATAACCGCGAAGGTACGGCGATCCGAATCGATTATACTCAGCTGAGGATCTCCAATCACACGACATATGTAGCACTTAACCCTTGCATATGTCAACCCGCCACCGGGTTTCTTAAGACCAGATCAGGTTCACGCAAACCGAGAGCACAGATACACCACCGTCCAACCTCTTGCCACGGAGGGTACACGCTACTCTCGCCACCGCTCCATGCCCATTTCGTGTTATCTTATTCTGGCCTTAGTCTGCCCGAGGCAAGGCTTACCCATGACGAGGCATGTGACCAGCTAAAGGGTCCTCGATCATCAAGCCTACATCGAGACGGTCCTTAATCGACTCAGACGGAGACACTACACCGAGACTCTCTTCTTGTGCAAGTCACCCGTCTGGTCTCAGCTTAAGCATTTTATTCCAAAAACTTGGTACCTGGCAGAGGTACATCTTTTCCGATGTTGAATCCATCAAGGCCTTTGATAGATTCACCATCAAGTTTTATTTTCGAAAACATCCCACCCACTTTTGCCACATCATATTTTGTAAAAACAAAACATTTTGTTTTTCTAGAGCAAGACTAAGCATCAAAAATCTTTTGTAAAACGGGTGATCAAGGAAGGTAATCAAGTTCAAGGAAGGTAATGCAGGAATTGGTTTAGCAATCAACTCCTATCACCTAATGCAGCAATCAAATGAGAAAGATTTTAAAAACATCAAGGAAGGTGGCAAATGCACCGGGGCTTGCCTTTGTTAACAGGTGAGTTCGGCTCGGATCCGCAAATATCAAAGTAAAAGCAGTTGCCTGCTTGAGAATCCGAGGGTGGTGGTGTCCTTTCTTCGGTGACTTCTTCTTCTTCTTCGTGTTCTAAGCATAACCATACATAGGTATGAGAATGGATGCCATGGGATGCTCATGAGGGTGCAAAGATAATATAAACTTATTATCTAAGTCTTGAGTACAACTTTCCTTCACGGAACTCCGAGAACCTAGGGTTTCCGGAGTCACTAAAGGAGTTCATAGGGCAGGGGGGTGTGTTTTGGGGTTTGGTGATCAAACAAGGTCCAAATCAACTCAGACTCTACCCAAGGCTTCTAAATATTGTTTTAAGTTCCCATAAAAAGTTTGGGCATTTTTGGACTTACCAATTATTTTCTAAAAATCCATAATTAATTCTTTAAGCTATTTTAAATGCCCTAAAATTCTCTGTTTAAACTAAAAATCATGAAACTATTTTTATTAAATACTAGGGAAAATAACAAGCCTAGGAAAATTGGTTTCACAATTTTAGGGTTTTTCTACAATTTTTAACCGATTTCCAAATCTCTGTTGAAAAAGAAAAAGAAAAGGATTCAACAGGACTGGGCTCAAACCGACCTAAGCGGCCCAAGCCCACGCAGAAGCGTGCGCGCGCCCGCGCCCGCTGTGGAGTTTTTGCAGAAGGGCCCTCGGGTTATAGACTAAATGGATACACGTTCGTTCACTGTTTCTCCGCGTCGCTGACAGGTTGCAAAAAGACCCTCGGTCTTCTATTCTTTCGCGCGACGAGGTCCACGACGGTGCTTCGCACGGGCGGCACAACTCCGGCGAGTTAGACCGGCCGGAGAAGACCGAGACCGGTGCTCAGCTTCGGATTAAACCAGATTCGTGACCTAAAGCGTATTTCCCCTAACTTAATTGCACAAATAACCAACTCCTGAGCTCGGGCCACGGTGACTGAGAGCAGAACGACAAGATCACCGTGTTCCCGGCGACCAGAGAGCTCCTAGCGCAATTACATGGGTCGGCAAGCATCATGGAGTTACGAGAAAGCTCAAACGAGAGAGAGAGAAGGATGAGCTGGCCGAAAAGGGGCTGGCCGCGGTGAAGCCGGTTTCACGGTGTTCTTCGATTGGTTTGGGGGAAATCTTAAATTCTAGCTCACTGGTGGATGATGGCTAACGATCGTTGGTGGCTGAGTGGGTGATGATGTTACGCAGCTAGGGGAGGGCTCAATTTATAGGCGGAGTGAGCGGTGGCCGCAAATTTTGGACGAGCAACGCGGCGACCGGAGGTGAGGAAGAATCCTGGGCGCGGTGAATACGTGTCCAGAGGTGTGGCGGGTGTTCTGGCGATCGACAGGGAGTTAGAGTAAGTCGTAGCGGTGCGGTGGAAAGTGAGAGCCACGCGGCGCATGGCCGGGGGGCGGCGGTTCACCGGCGAGCCTATCGCTCAGCCGCAGAGCAAAAGGGCAGTCATGGTGAGTCACCGGAGTTATCCCAGGGGGTGGCTTTTACCTGGCGGCCTCATCTAATCACCGGCGACGTGAATCGCAACGGCGGCGGCGTGAATCTCAGTGGAGATTGGTCGTCGGCGGTGAGGGACTGCCGTGCTGTCGTTCTGATCTGTCTGAATCACTGTACCATGGCGAGCTCGTTTCAGACAGCCTGACAGTGCAACTTCAGAGCCATTTCTCTTCAATTTTTGCATTACAACTTTGTCATTTATCTACACCAAAGTTGTAGGGCTATCATCCAACTACAACTTTGTTACAAGGTGCTCTCACAAACAGTCACTGGATCATGCTTAACATTAAGCCCTAAGTCCATGTCATCCCACTGTTAAACTGAATTTCAGACTGAATCAGCCTGACAACCAATCTTCAGGCTTAATTATCTCCAATATTTCCTTAACAACAATGCTCACACTCTTAAGCAAAGTTGTTCTCCTTTAATTGCTCTACAAATTTGGTGTGGTGGCCTAGGTAAAGACCCTATGCTTTGAATGTTACAAAGCCCTAAAGTTGAGCCTTCAACACTAAATTTCAGACTTAGTATAGAACTCAAAGTTGGGTCCTTTTTGCAAATGAGTCCAAAACTCAACATTTGGCTTTCAAGTCCACACATTTGTGAACTAAAGGACTTAAAACACTTATTTGACTTGGTTTTTGCACTTTAGCCCAAAAGTGGACTAATTTTGCACTTAGGCCCCTAGGGTTTAGTCTTAGGGTTTTCCAGGGTTCCAATTAGGGTTTTTAGTATCCCAGGGGTATAATTGTGGTTCAACTTTGTTTTTGGGGATATTTTATAACTATTACCCTAAAGTATTTAGATTTTCTCAAGTTGGTTTAAGTCTTACCCCTTTAATCCCTGTTTAGGGTAAAGCTTCCTATCCAGGGTCCTATCTGCAAAACCTTAAAACAATACAACTTGTTTGAAATTTTTGCCTAGTGAATGCACTCTAGGTGTGTCAAACACATGCAATGTCAATGCTTATGATGTCATGCTCAAGTTTTTAGTCATAGTAACACCAGGGGTGTTACAGACTAGCCCTTCTCGGTTATGTTTTGTTCTGATGGGTGCGCGCGAGCGCACCCATCGGGTGTAGCCCCCGAGGCCTCGGAGGAGTGGTTTGACTCCTCTGAGGTCTTAATTCTTCTTGTGATTCCTCGGTCGGCCTTGTTGTTCCCTCACACGGCCTAGCCGCAGCCCGGGTGCATAGTTAGGCTCCAAGTTTTCAAGCTGGTTTGTTGACGTGGTCAATAATTTGGCCGTAGCCTGGTGCGAGAGCAGCCCCCGAGCCTCTACACGGAGCGAGAGGACGATCGAGGACCGTCTCGGCTTTTTGCTGTACGCCCCTTCGTTGCCTTTCCGCAAGGAGGGGGGAACGCGCCATGTTACCCTCGGTGGGCGCTGAACATGGTGTTTCCAGTGAGTTGCTAACGGGTAATCCGAGTGGACGCCCGAGCCCCATTCGATAAGGGTCGGCTAGTGGCCCAGAGGCACGCTCCAAAAGTACCTACAGGTGATTTGCTGGACCCGGGCCCATTTGATAGGGTCCGAGGGCTCAGTGCCTCCCTCCGGTGGGATTCCATTACAAAATCGTTCCCGCTGGTCTCGGAAATGTCTTAGGGTACCTCAGGAGCGCAGCCCGAGCCTTGGCCGTGTAACGGACGTACCTAGGGTCATCCCTGACTCTGCATATTCTGGGGCGGCTATCGAATCCCTTCGAGGGGCCAGCCTTCGAACCCCTGATCAGTAAAAGGGCTCAGAGCCCGAGTGCTCTGGGGCGGTCGCCGAACCCCGCGAGGTGCAACCTTCGAACCCCTGATCAGTAGGAGGGCTCGGGGCCCGTTTCCTTCGCTGCGAAGAACTCCTTCGAAATGTCCTGTTTCCCGATCCCTGCGGAGAGAGAGAAAGAGAAAGGAAAGGAATATTTCAAAACAGTGTGGCGCACCTTTTTTGAGGCAGTCATCATGACCGAGACAAAACGGTGCCCGTCCGCCTGCCTGAGGAGACGTGTGTCCTGCCAGGGAGTTAATGCGACAAGACGGACAACTCGCGGGTATCTGTTGCGCGTGCGCGAGCCGTTCGAGGAATGGAACACGGGTGCGTCGTCTTTATGCTGTAGGAGAGGGCTCCCCTGCCGCTTCAGGGGAGGATGCGAGCTTGTAGGTGGGACCAGGGCCTGGTTGGTGGTTGGACCGCTGCTTCCGCACGTCTGTTGCTGCAATTACCGCCGGTCCGCCTATTATCATACCAGCCGTCACGTCTAACCCCACGGCTGACTGACCCATGACCATCGCACTTAATTGGCACTGTTGGGTCATGCGCGGGCTGCCTCGAGTCGCTGCACTGTTCTGTAGTCCCGAGAAGACGCGGCATTGGCGTAAGTGGCGGTGCGGTTTCTTTGCACATGGTAACCGGTGCACCGTTTACATGACATGCGGGCCCAGGCCTCCATGCTGGACCGCCAGTTGCAACGAAGCTGAAAGGGTGTACAATCGTGGTGCGGTTGCACGCTTCTGGCGTGGCGGCCTGCCCTTTCGACCGCTGGATTCGGCGAGGATGAGAGAGCGCTTACCCGCGGGGTGGTTGCATGCTTCGTGTGCGGCGGTTTGCCATCTTCGCGTTGCGGGTCAGTTGGTATGATATGTGGGACCTAGCCCCCGTGTCGCAGGGCGAGAACCTTGGAGCACGTCGAGGGAGACTTTGCCCACGACGTTTCAGGGCTTGAGTGGGGAGATCTGCCTATAAAAAGGGACCGATCTCCCGGGCAGTAACCATGCTTTGCTCCTCTCATCTTCATCGCGCCCCTCCGCCTTTCGGGCTTCCAGATGAGGTGTGCCGTGTTTTCTGGTGACCTCACCGCCGGAGAGCTCGCGCCCGTGGCGATGCCGGTGGTCTTGCCTTCTTCTTGCTACTGTTTAGAGGAGCGCAACTCTGTGGGGTTGGAGCTCTTCCGCCATTGCTCGGCTTCAATGATTTTCATCATGCAGCCCGGCTGCATTCCCCCACCAATGGTCATCCAAAAGGATGACCACCAGCCTCGTGGTGGGGAAGGGCGAGCCGGGCTATGGCCTCCCTGCCGCCCTCAGCTTCAAGGATGTTCATCATCCGTGCTGGGGGCGAGGGCAAGCCGAGTTGGGGCCCTGCCTTCCGCATGGGCTGGCGACCCGCTTCTTCCTCCAGCATTCGGGGGAGAAGGGAGTTCACCAGCCTTGCGGAGGAGGCGAACTGCCACCTGCTGCCTGGTCAGGGTGTGGCAGTCCGTCCACCGCACGGGCGACTGTAACACCCTGAATTTGGGGGTATAAAATTTCTTTGCTCATATTCACAAATTTAGGTGTTACTTCTCCT